>CAUYQG010143759.1:0-19741 GCA_963574415.1 Tarsius wallacei | reverse complement strand
AAAAACAGTATGTCAATTACTAAAAGAACTAGAAATTGACCTTCTATATGACCAAGCAACCCCCCTACTAGTAAAGTACCTGGAGGAATTCACATCAATCCAAAAATAAGATACCTGCACATGTATGTTTATTTCAGCACTATTCACAATAGCAAAAACATGGAACCAACCATGCTGCCAGTGAAAACTGGACTAGATAAAAAAAATGTAGTACCTATACATAATGGGATATTATGCAGTCATAAAGAAGGACAAACATACGGACTTTTTAGCAACTTGGATGGATTTAGAGTCGATCATACTCAGTGGCCTATGACAGAAACAAAGAGCAGTTTGCCCCATGTTCTCACTCTTAAGTGGACTCTGAACATTTACCATAATACTATAAGATAGGATTGGCAGTAGCAGGATACTGCCAGGGTGAGGGATGATATACAACACCAATAAGGATACCTGATCTCAAACCAGGCAAAGTGGAGACCAAAGGGAGGTTCAAACTTTACCTGCATTATGTCCTCTTGTATACTTAATCCTGAATTTTACCCTATATCTTAAATAAAATAAAATAAAATAAAAAGCCATGAGAGAGCAAATCACAAATACGAAGGACAGAGACCCAAGAGACAACATGTTTAGTGGTATGTGATCCTGAAGAAAAGACCAGAACGAATAAATATCAAACACAAAATAGAGCAAAACATTCCTGAGGAGGAAAGAACTGATGTACAAACAAAAATGTTTCTTGAGCTACAGAATACATTGATTGAAGAACTGCACAAGTACTCTAATTTTTCAGTCTAGTCCTTATCTTTCAAGCAACAGAATCTGTTTACATCTCTGGAGGCTTTTCTGTTTGATCACTTCTACATCCTTAAAGTATGGTTCAGGTAGATTTTGCCAAATATTGTGTGAGTTATAGGGAAAGCAGCCTCCCAACTCTATAGATTCATTCTTTACTCACATTTGGAGGAGCAAACCGATATCAGCTACCAAACTGCTCTCGCCTTCTCATCAAATATCTCCAACGCTCTCTTCTCAACCTACTAAAATGGTCTGTTTTACCCATTAAACAGTTGACAAATGAACAGAAACTGTCCACAGTTGGAACTGAAATAATCTTGGGAACATTTGCATCAGTTTCAGGTTTCAGTAGTTGGAGTAGGTAAGATGATAAAGGATGAGGCACAAAAGAAATAGAAAGGTACTACTGACCTGAGGAGGTCCTTTTTTGTTTCATTTGCTTTTCATTTGTTTTGTTTACTCATTTATACAACCTAAAGTTATCCACATCACTTCCCTACCACACACAATTGATACTTTAAAAAGCTTGCTATGACAAAGATTTCACTTTCCATAACATGCTTACCTCTGAGGGATATATTCTTTGTATGGAATTTCACAAGATTTTAAAAGCATATATAATGTGAGTGCATCACACATGCTTTCGGTGCAAGCTATTAGAAACTGACTAAGCATAAAAGGAATTGAGACGTTGATACAATTAAGAAAAGGGCTAAAGGACCAGGCTCAAGATTAGGCTTCCATTTTTCTTTTCTTTTTTTAAATTTTTTATTTTAAAGATGTGGGGTACAATTCAGGGCTAGGTATACAAATGTTCATTATGCAGTTACTTTTGTTGATGAGGTGTCCCCCAGAAGATTCCCACGACTGCCGATCCTGCCCGCCTCCCTCCCCCCTCCTCCCAGCAGTTTCCCACTACTTAGGCCTCCGTTTTTCAACTACCACCACCCAAAAAGACCACTAGAAAAATCTGTGGATCGTGGAAAGTTAGACCAACAGCGTTGAGAAAGAAGACAACCTTAAAAAATTCTTAGTAGTACCTCATAAGGGGAAAGTCAGGGCAGATAGTTATTGCGTATTTAGACCCTAGGCTGAATTATATATATATATATATATTTTTTTTTTTTTAGTTGGAGTCTCACTCTGTCGCCCAGACTGGAGTGCAGTGGCAGCTCCCGGCCACCACAGCCTCGACCTACTGGGCTCTGGCGATCCTTCTGCCTCAGCCTTCCAAGTAGCTGGAACTACAGGCTCATGCTACCATGCCCGGCTGATTTTTTGATTGATTGTAGAGATGAGGTCTCGCCAAGTTGCCCAGGTGGGTTTCGAACCCGTGGGCTCAGGCAATCCACTCACCTCAGCCTCCCAAGGCACAGGATTACAGGCTGAGCCACCGAGCTCGGCTGGTTGAGTAATTTAATGTCATTACTGAAGTAATGGAATGGAGTGGAATTGCTTGGGTTTAGGTATGGCTCATGACACATTAGTTTTGGATTGGTAGCCACAGTGATGCAAAAGAGGTCTTAAATAAAGAAAATATGACATACATATAATGAAATGTACTTTAACCTTAAAAGTAGGAAATCCTGCCATTTACAACAAATGGATAGAACTAAAGGATATTATGGTAAGTCAGTTAAAGAAGGACAAATACTGTATAATCTCACTTATATGTGGAATCTGAAATATTCAAGTTTATAGGAGCAGAGATTAGATTGGCGGTTGCTAGTGGTTAAGGGGAGGAAGAAATGAGTATTGGTTAATAGTACAGCATTTCTGTTATGCAACCTAAGTAAGTTCTGAAGATCTATTGTAGATCATATATTCTATATTGTTATCACAGCTAACAATATTGTATACATAAAATTTGCAAGATAGTAAATCCTATGTAAAGTGTTCTTACATACACACAACAATAATAAGAAGGAGAAGAATTATAATAATAAAATGAGCAGAAAATAACTTTGGGAAGTCATGGGTGTATTTATGTCCTTGATGGCAGTGACGGTTTCCCAGGTGTTTACTTATTTCAAGCTCATTTATTTGCGCACATTTATTATTAGAGTTTTTAATGTCAACCATATCTCAATAAAAGAATTTTTAAAAAAGACTTGGTAAGAATGGTGGCTAGAAAATAATGTCTCTAGCAGAATAATCACGTATCCAAGATACAGGAGAAAATGAGTTTGAGGAGTTAACTGTTTCTACCACATAAAGTGACTCAAAGTTTTATTCCAGAATGTTCTGTGATTCTGTCTGATATTTCAGTTGTTTTCCACTACCATTGGCCACTGACTACAACTATGCTAGAAAGTTTCTCCAGGAAAGCCCCTAGGGTCAAGACATACTACTTCCTATCTTCATTGTGTGGTATCAGTATGTTTTGTCCATTGATAATCAAGCTCATTCAAATATCAGTCTGTTTCCCTACTCCTTTTTCTCCCTTGTGCATCATGTAGAATAAGAAATTAAAAGAATTCAGGTATTTTTTATCTTCCAACTAAACTGAGTTATTGCTAAAATAAAAACCTTCCTGTTTTAGGAACTCAGGCAGCTATACCAGAAGAGCTGAGTTGCAGGATTAAGAAGCAACGATTTTATAATTCAGCTAATTAAGCTAATAATGAGGGGAAACATATCCATGTTCATTTTATGTTAAAATGGACGGTTCCTTTGGCACTCTTGATTTCTACAGCAAAGTATTAAACAAACAAAAATCAAACACACGCTTAGCCTCTAGTCTCACTTAAAGATTCCTCCCATAAAGTGGGAGGTTTGCAATCTGGTATCTCCTTCCTCCTCTCTATGGACCAGTTTGATGAATCAAAGCAGGTTAGTGATTTTCTATTAAAATTTAAATCTTTCTCTGAGGGGCAGCCTTAATCCCTACACCAGTAGATAGGGAGTTGACTTTTTCTCCAAGATATTTTCTCCAAGCTATATTTATCAATAATACTCATAAATATGACATTCACTGCTCCATCTGCAAATAGCATTTCCACTCTTTCACTCGCTCACTGAGCAGGTCCTGCCGTAGACTGTACCCATCTAGTCAAAGTCAAATAAATCACTTATCTTGACTGCCATGAAGATCACTTCTGACCAAACACACCCAACTACTACATGCTTCCGTGAATCTATTCTTCATACATAGCCAAAATGAAACTTTAAACATGTAAATTAGATCATAGCTTTGTTCTAAAGTTCCCTGTGTCTTTAGAACACAATATTCAAGTTTGATCGCCCACTACATCCCTGATGTCACATCCTGTCTACTTTCTTGTTCTCTCTGCCCCAACCATGCGGGTCACCTTGCTGTTTCTGAAACAGACTAAACACTCTCTTTCTTAAAGCCCTTTTTATTTGCTATTCCTTCTGCCTGGAGTTCCATTCCCACACATAGCCACATGGCCATTTGCCCTGCTTCCTTTGAGTCTTTCTTTGAATATTGCCTTAACAGTGGATCTTTTTCTGCCTTAACTGTATTAGCTAACACCTTAGCATTTTTCAATTATTGAAATAGTCCATTCCCATGTGTTTACCTTCTTGTTCCTGCCATTCAAATTTAAGCTTCCTAAGAAAAAGAATGGGTTTGTTCACTGCTATACGCCTGGGTCAAGAAAAGTGCCCGGCATATTGTAAGTGCTTAGTGTATACTTTCTGAATAAATGAAAAACAATCTGTATCACATTGAAAAACTGTCAAGGGTAAAAGAAACATTGATGAACCACTACAAGACAGATTATCATGTACATGATCCACATGTGAGAATTACCTGGCAAATCACACGTTATTACAAAAGGGAAGCCTTGGTCCCCCCCGGCTCCATGCCTCTGAATAACCCGCTTCAGAATGGCAGGTCCTTGAAATTTAACTGGCTCTCTGTAAAGGAAGCATTCATCATATTTTCTGGCACATTTTCTCTTAATTGTTGCAGGACTTGGGCTGGGAAGAAGATAGCTATTTATTGGCTTCTTCAAATCTCAACATCCTATAAGACAGGACTCCAACTTTACAAAGTGTTATCTTCTACCTGGAACTGTAACTGAACCTCTATACAGCTTTCTACCCACACGTTAGGGTCATTCTGTGTGATGAGCTACAGGGAACTAATAATGAGATACAGATACATCAAGATGGGCAAATGTTATGAAGATCAGTTTATTGTCTTGCTTTTTTCACTGTATAAAGGATCTCTTGGCCAGAAGCAATGGTAAAGTGTAACATGATAACTGTAAGTAAAGCATGCATTAGACCTAAAATGGCAGTGTTGTGGATAAATATCTTTTTCACTTAGAGAAAATGGCTGCCTATCCGCAAGCATGACACCTTAAGATGTAGTACTAAATTTGTGGCACTGTAATTGAAAACTGGAGTATGACAGTTGGTCCATAACCCAGACTGTTGGGCTCATTAAATAAGCTCCATGGTTACTTTATTATGAACCCACTGAGCAAGCACTGGGATATCTGGGGAAAGAAGCTAAGTGACATTTACAGAACAAATAATCTTATCCACATAAAAATGAGCACTTCTCCACAGTGGGAATATTTGCATAAATTCACACATATCCTCACATTCTGGGCCAATTTTGAGAGACTGAACCCCATGACTCTCCCCTAAATTTCCTTGTTGCTAATCCTCATGGCCTGCTTTATTTAAACCCTTGACCATCCAAGTAAATTATTAACCCTTGTTCATGAATCATGTATCCATACTCTAAGCTATTTCTTTCTTCCAGGCAGGGTGGAAAGCTGAATGTACTACTTGACTGGAATGACATCTGTTCTCCATTGTCTTTCTGCGACAAACATGCCTCTCTTACTCATATTCTGGCTGAGATTCTACTGTTGCAGTGCTGTATTTCGGTGTGTTACTAGGATATGGGGGAATGTCTACAACCTAAGCTCATTTTCTCCTCCTAGATAACTGAACGTGAAGGTAGAAGGAGAGGTAACCATAAAGCAAAAGTAAGTCCATATGACCTCATTCTAATAATTCTTAGGGTGTATCATTTTTCCCCAGTTCTTTATCTTTCATATAAGAGATATGGAAAGGCTTTGAATTTAAGAACTCACAGCTACACACAGATTTGAATTTTGAGTTTGCATTTCAGTTAACTCAGCCCTGTATCTAGAATTGATATGCAATTCTTATCATTTAGACACAGAAGTTCATGATTTTCTATCTTTGCCTTGAATGTAAGACTTTATGCTTGCCATCATGTTTAATTGAAGCTGCCCAGTACAGTTAGAAGCCAGCTCACCCTGCAATCCTTTAATTCTCATGTTATTCATGACAAAATGTGTCATGTTTAAGAGCATGTACTCTGGAGCCAGTCTGCCAGGAGCTGAATTCTCTCTGTCACCGGGTGTGAGATGTGGGGTGAATTATTAAACATCCATAGTTCAGTCACTTCATCTTTAAGAGGGGGATAGTAATGAAGATCAATTAAATAAATTTATATAAAATGCTTAGAATAGGGCCTGGCACTGAGCAAGCACTACATAAATGTTAATCTTATCAATTTTCTATAGACTGGGCACTAGCTAGGCAAGAGCCATGTCAATGCTGGTGATGTTATTCCAGTCATCTTCTAGGTATAATTTATTTGGCTGTTTAACACTGTGTGTCATAGGCTAGCAGAGTTTTATCTCTTAGTACTTGCTAAATTTTTAAATCCATCATCCTGAAGGAAGGCAGATAATCTCCTCCACAACTACTTCAAGAATTAATTTTATGATCAATCCGTCAATAGTTTTCTTACAAGAAAAGAGACTGTCTTCAGCTGATTAATCACAAGAAACATGGGGATTTTTTTGTTTGTTTGTTTATTTTGTAAGATAGTGGGTAGCTCACAGAACTGCTGAAGTGGCTGCCAAATTAATCTCACCAAACTATAATTCTATCCTCAGTGTGCTTGGCATCCTCAGCAGTTTTCTTGTCTTGTACAGATTTTTTTTTTCATTTATTCACAAAGTATTAATTGAGCACTTACAAAGTACCAGACATTTCTTTTCCAAGACTACAACAGTGATCAAATCTGTCTCCGCATCTAGAGAGCTTAGATTCTAATGGGAAGAGTCAGAAAATAAACACATGGAAATAGACAACTTTACAACTTGAAAAATGGTAGAGATGCTATCTGATACGTTTTGGTCAGAGAAGGTCTCTGCATAACTTCATGGGAGCCAGGAAATCACCATAAGATTCTCTGTGAGAAAGGAACTATGGGCTATTAGGTTATCTGTGAGAAAAGAACGGCTAGTGGAAAAATCCTTAAAGAGATCATATTTAATTTATCTCAGCAAAAGCAGTGAGGTCAGTGTGGTTGAGACAGAGAGAACAGAGGGTGATAGTATGTGATATCAGACAGGCAGTGGAAGGTCAGACCTTTAGGTTATGTTCTGAAGTCATGGGAGGCTTTGAACAGAAAAATATAAGCTTTGTATTTTAAAAGGAACACTCTGGCAGTTTGTGAAGAAGTGATGTTGGCCTCAACTAGGCTGGTACCATCTGAGGTAGCCCACTGAATGAGTGGAAGAATGGAGATGCTACTTGCTGAGATGAGAATGGCTAGAGAAAAAGAAGGGTCGTGGAAGGAGTATGTTTGCAAAATTCAAGATTTTTTGGAGGGTTCATATGAAACTGAATATGCCATTTATATAATTGTTGAAATATCAAGTATGTGTATATACAAATATATGTGTTTGAGTGTGTTAAATTATTTTTAAAAGCTTCCATCTTGAAATAGAAATTTTATAAGGCACCAAAAAACAGAGCTAAGCAGAAGTCAGGGGAGGTAATTTTCATGTAGAAATTCTATAAAGATATGCTTTCTTCTATTTGATTTATTTTAATAGTCTGGATATGATTTTCTAATTCTCTTGTAAAAAATCACAGAAAAATATACATGTACACACATATATATACATTTTGATAGTGGGTAGTTACTTTCAAACAAATAGGGCCTGTGTTTGTGTTTGCGTCTCACTATGCATATATCTCCTCCCAGGAGAACAATTTTAATTTTACAAAGACTGTGTCTTAGCAGAGGGTTAGATGACATCTCCCTGCCAAAGTTAGTGGTATAATTAAAATGTGTATGAAGCAGATAGATGGCAATTGACTCCCTGCAGTTCCCTCTAATATAGATTCCCTAAACCACAGGCCTTGGTTATGAATGTAGCAGTATGTTGTCCTCTCCCTAACTACTTCCTTCATAATTGCATGTGCCATGCAGGAGACGGTTTTCGACTTACTGGCTGCAGGAAGGTGAAATGCAGTTCAAGGCCCAAGTGCCATTTTACACATTTTCTTTCACAGAGAATATAATATAACATGAAAGTTTCAAATTCATGGAAAATAAAAGTAATTTCCCATTTTCCATGAAGTAAGTTTTAGAAAGTAAAATGACAGATTCTTCCAAACAAGCTAAGTGTACTCATTTAGCAAACACAAGTTGTAATGGATATCACAGTGTAATAGAATGTTGCCCAAACTGAGGAGTGTCTTTTAGCACTAACAGTTCTTAGTAGAAGAAAAACTTCAGTGCTGATGACTGAAGATGAGAGTTGTAAAGGCAGAATCACAAAGCAGAGCATGAAACTTAGGTCTATAGAGAAAAAAGACTGTGTAAGTAATCAAGGAAAAAAAGTGTGTCACTATTCACTACAGTTGTATAAACACATGATCTAAAACTCAGAATGTCCACTCCCAAATATATATAAACCCAGAGTAACATTATTCATAATCACCAAAATACTGAAAACAACTTACATATGCATCTACAAAAGAACAGGAAAAATTGTGGTAGATTTATGCAAAAAAATTATATATGGCCATTAAAATTCATAAATTAGGGCTAACTACAACAATTAGAATGAATTTCACAATCATAATGGTAAATAACAGAAAGCAGACCCCCAAGGAATTCATGCTGTATGGAATATGTACACAAAATTGCAAATCAGACAAACCTGTGACCTTGGAAGTTTGGCTAGTGATTTTCCTTAAGGTGGATACAGTGTGGTGTGATTGAGAGGCTATGGATTGTGTAGGAAGAAAAACAAACCCAACTTGATTTTTCTATCCTCTCACTCAACAGCAATCAACACAGAAAACTTTTATGACCAAATGTGTGACGATTTCTTTCTACCAATAAGCAAGCAATCAACTCTTCAGTGGACACTAACCGGGTGATCTCCAATTCAATTCAGATACTATCTACCTAGTGTCAGATATCCCACAGATTGAGGACTCAGTCCCACAATTGTGCCCCACTCCTAATGACAATTGCAAGCTCCACATTCTTTTACCTGTGCTTTTGATGGCTATAAATTGGGGTTCCCATGACTCCCTTGATTAATTTGCTAGAACAGCTTACAAAACTCAGGGTTACATTTACTTATGTTTACCAGTTTATTATAAATGACATTACAAATGATATAGATGAAGGAATGCATAAGGCAAGGTTTGAAGGAAGGAGCACAGAGTTCCCATGTGCTCTGCTTTTCAGAAACCTCCAGCTATCCAGAAACTCTCTGAAACCTGTCCTTTTGCGTTTTAATGGAAGCTTCATTACCTAAGCATGATTGATTAAACCATTGGTCATTGGCGATTAATTTAACCTTCAGCTCCTCGCTCCTCCTGAAGGTTGAAGGATAGAAACAAGAAACCCCCAACACTCTAATACTGCCTAGGTCTTTCTGGACATTAGCCACCATCTGAAGCAACCTGGAGGTGGCCAGTCATCAGTTAATTCATTAGCATACACAAAGGGGTCACTTTGAAGATCCTGAGGACTTTAGGAGTTGTACACCAGGATACAGGATGAAGACCAAATGCGTTTCACAATATAACAGGTAAAGTTTCAGATTTGATGACAGTGTCTATTTTTTGACCTGGATGATGTTTACGAGGATGTTTACTTCAGCATAATTCAATGCTCAATGAATTTTTGTTTTATCTACTATCATTTATGTGTGTTACACCACAACAAGTTTTAAAATTTGAATGCAGAAGTCTACTTGAAAGGATGAAGTTATAAAGTTCTAGCTAACAGACATTTTAAGGTAGCCCTATTTAACCTCAATTTCTACTAAACACAAGCTACAATGAATGACAAAAATTATACCCTCCTTAAGCTACATTAATATAATATCACAGAAAGGGGAAAAACTATCTTATGACTGCAATCATTTTTACCCTCTAGGGAATGGAAATTCCTCTTTAGAAAATATATCTTGCAACTGAGAAAAAATTATCTGTTTTGGATGTAGACAGTGAGGCCAGCACTGGGCACAGTGTGAAAGAAGACATCAAGAGTGAGCTGATTTGCTCTGCCCAGAAAAATGCCAGGAATGGAATTGGAGGAGATTAAAAGCTGGCAGGAGGGAGGGGAAGACAGCTTGAGAAATGCACGGGGCTCCCACCTCTTCTGTAAAGTTTAATATACACAACTCGGGTTGTACTTCCATTTAGTTTTATATGAATCACAGGAAAAGAAACATTAACAAGAGGTATGGGTTTCAAAACTGAAAAAAAAAATGTAAAAAGTTCAAGCAGGAAGTGATAGAGTACAAGAAGTAACTAAAAGTAACTTAAGCCTTATCAAGACAGCAACAAATAAACTTGAACAAGGCTATGACAAATGAGTAGCCCTTCATATATGAAACAGGATTTGAGCCACTTTATTGAAATTTTACCAGACAGGGTAGTTCCAGCAAACTGAAATATATAGGGATATCTGGGCTACATGAACATTTGTACAGTATCTTTGTTAGCATAGGACTTTTCACGTTCCATCCTCATCAATATCCTTTAAGGTATTATAGTTATTATAAACAGTATGTTACACATAAGCATCTGAGACTAAGGCAACTAAGTCCATGCTGCTAATATATGATGGATCCAGAGATAAAAATAATTCTATATTCTTTCTACTGGTCAAGAAGACCAATAGTTTCCAAAAACTAATTCAGTGTAAACTTATTTTTCATCTGTGAATACTTTACTGTATAGCCTATAATTGAATCCAGGCATGGTACAAATTGTTTTATTCTATGTTTTTTTTTTTCATAACATCTTAAATTTTGTGTTTGAAAAAACCTTCAAAATAATAAGAAAAAACTATTCGTTATTCTCATTACTCAGAGATATTTTATAAACATACAGAGAAAGATAGAGTAGGTTATCTATCATTCTGGATTTTAGACTCCATAGCAGAGTTTTAAGAGAGCAACAAACAAAAACACTAATAATGGAATTGTATATTCATGAGCGCATCAAAGTTTTACTTAAAATTGTAAATTATGTAAGCAATCAAATTCCTTTGGAAGTGGTAGCAGATTCAGTGAGTAGTCACCTAGGTAATAAGGGACTGAAGCTGTTGTGGGGAACATAGAGAAAGGTCCCAGCTTCTTAGCAAACAGACTTGCGTTAAAAAGTCTGCATTTCTTTGATAATTAGTGAGCTGAGCATTTTTTCATGTATCTGTTGGCTGCTCGTATGTCTTCTTCTGAAAAGTGTCTGTTCATATCTTTTGCCCATTTTTTAATAGGATCGCTTGCTTGTTGTTTTTTCCTTTCAGCATGTTTGAGTTCCTTATAGACCCTAGATGTTAGGCCTTTGTCAGATTTACAGTTGGCAAATAATTTTTCCATTCTATGGGCTATCTCTTCACTCTCTTGATGGTTTCTTTTGCTTTACAGAAGATGAGATACCACCTAACTCCATCAATGGAGTGGCCATCATCAATAACTCAAAAAACAACAGATGCTGCAGAGGATGTGGGGAAAAGGGAACATTTCTACACTGTTGGTGGGGATGTAAACTAGTGCAACCTCTGTGGAAAACAGTGTGGTGATTTCTAAAAGATCTAAAATCAACCTTCCATATAATCCAGCAACCCCTCTTCTGGGAATATACCCAGAGGAGCTCAAATCACTATTAAAAAAGATACCTGCACACTCATGTTTACTGCAGCGTTACTCACAATAGCAAAAACATGGAACCCATGTGTTTCCCAACGAAAGTGGACTGGATAAAGACAATGTGGTACATTTTCATGCTGTAATATTATTCAGCCATAAAGAAAACCAAAAGTATGAACTTCAAAGCAACCTGGATAGAATTAGAGTCTATAATACTCAGTGATTTATCACAGAAACAAAGATCTAAATACCACATGTTCTCACTTATAAGTGAACCCTGGACATTTATCATAATACTATAAGAAAGGAATTGGTAGTAGTGGGACACTGCCAGAGGAGGGCGGGGTTGCATAACATCAATAAGGTTACCCACACTTTACATGTACAATAACCACGTATGTACCTAACCCTGAACTGTATCCCACATTAAAAAATAATAATTAATAATAATAATAAATATTAGTTAGAAGGTCAAGTCTATCACCTGCTGTGTTCCTTTTATCAAGTTGATTTATTTAAGCTTCAGTACTTCGGTTTTCTTACCTGTAAAAAGAAGATAATATTACCCACTTAACAAAGTTGCCATGAAGAGTCCATATTGTAGTGTAAACTGTCTGTGTAACACGATACACAGCAGCCTAACACAATACCTGGCATATAAGAAGCATTCAGTAAATAGTATCCATAATGGAACAAAATCATGATGATGCTGGGAATTTAGGCAGGCAACTGCCACTTGAAGAACAAATCTGGTCTACCACCTGCTTTTGTAAATAAAGTTCTATCAGAACACAACCTAATTCATTTGTTTGTGCCTTGTCTATGCAGCTTTCATGCTACAACAGAGTTGAGTAGATCATATGGTACACAAGCCTGAAAATATTTACTAATGACGTTCTTACAGAAAGAGCTTGTTTTTAGGGAATAAGGGCATTTATGTATTTAGGGTACAAGAAAAGAAACTTGGAAGCTGGACTCTGCAAATATAAAACGGATATTGCCACATAAAGGATCAATTTTTATTTCTCTAATTTTTAGTTTTAGTTTTAGGGTTTTTTCTTGTTCATTCTTGTTTTTACGATAGGGCTTCATTCTGTCTCTCAGGATGGAGTACAGTGACATGACCATAGTTCACTGTAATCTCAAACTCCTGGGTTCAAGGTATCTTCCTGCCTCAGCTTCCCTAGTAGCTGGGACTACATGCATGCACCACCACACCTGCCTCATTCAAAATAATTTTTGTAGTGAAATGAATCTCACTTTTGTAGTGAAATGAATGTTGCCCAAGCTGGTCTCAAACTCCTGGCATCAAGCAATCCTTCCACTGTGGCCTCCCAAATCACTGGGATTACCGGCATGAGCCACTTTAGCCTTATTTCTCTGATTTTTCAATAGAGTTATTAAAGTTAGAAATATTAATAATTATTCTATCTGACAAGAGTTGTTGGAAATTATAGTCACTGCATAAGAATAGTTGGACATTAGTTTGAAAAATCAAGCAAAGTCATTAATATTACTGTAAAAACCCAAATGTACTGAACATGTACAATAATTAATAACAAAAAAGTATTTCTATAAAAACCCTGAGCTTTGTGATTAGACCATGTGATCGTTATTAGCAAAAGATGTATCATGAAAATAAAAATTATTTATCATATTTTGTTTGCATAAAAATCTTTAAAATTAAAAAATGTTTGCAGGCATCATTTTGTTATTACTATTTAATAGCAACAATAATATTAGCAATAAGTATTTATTAAATGTTTAGTGTTTGCCAGTCTCAGAGTTATATAAACATCCCTTAACTTAATATATTATTATTCTTTCTAAGAGATGGAATATTGTCTGACATTTACTTTTTTCACATACTCTTACAGTTTCTGAAATTTTGACAGTAGCCTTCTGTGTTTCATAATTAAAAAGAAACAGAGACTTTCTACAAGTGGAGAGGAAGGCAAATCTAGCTACCTAAACTCATTTAACCTATACATTCCTCAGTTCTCATCCTTGAGAAATTTGGGGGAGAATGTTAAATACAGTCAAAGACAAAAACAAAGGAGAAAGGAGACCAAAGGTAGAGTTGTCAGTGAGGAAAGAGACAGAGATAGTAATAAAAATAGCAGCCTAAGGAAACAAAATAGTAAGCTAAATAATGATGACGACAATAAGAAAGCTAAGAATACCCCATGTGAGAAAAAGAAAGGATAGAAGTTATACAGTATCTATCTCAAGGGCAATAACCAAGGCAAAAAATAAAGAAATAAGAAAACGAAGGCAGAAAATGGAAACAGAATTCATACAAATCACAAGGAGTTTGAAGAGAGTCATGAAAATGCAGTTGGTTTCATCAGGAAGGGCAGCAAGAGGCTAAGTGAAGATGGAATAAAAGATTGTCAGAAACCATTTTTATAAGAACATGTTTGATACAAACCAATTCGAAGTTGAGAGGAAGTGTATCATTTTTCCATGTCTGCTTTGTAAAGAGAACTGCCATATGACTAGGAGAATGGAACACGAGGTGTGTAACATATAATGAAGAATAACTTTTTATTCTAAGTATATGAGAAAGGAATAAAGGAAGGTGTACAATTTCCATAAAACACCATTAAATGCTTTACCATTCTAAGGAAACGTCATGTGATTTCTTAGAAGCTGACAGGGAGGAAAAACGGGTTTCCACTAGTCACTAACGAAAGGAAAAAATATCACCAAATTCACACTGGTGAACCAAGGAAGATCTAATGTTGGGGACTGTCCCAGCTTAAGGACCGTGAATCCCCCTAAACCCTTCAGTTCTGGGCAAATCCTTGGTAACCAGTTCCAACGGAAAGAACTGAGAAAAGACGGTAGCTGCTGATAACCATACTCAGTCTTGGCAAAGAGCCCCACTAAGCAAATCATCTGCTCATTAACAGAAAGCATCTAGCCCACATAGCCCCTTACCTTAATCAAAAACCCTCTCTTTTCATGGGCTTTTCATGGGCTAGAAAGTCCAGTAGGTATTTCCTTTTGCCCAACATAATCTAAATGGCATAAAAAGGGAGATTACCAGCAAGAGCCAGTGATAAAGATACAAAAGATCTTCAGCAAGGGTCTTTTCAAGCACTCCTGAAAGCATTTCAGCTTCTTCCAGCCTTGGAGAGGAAGGTACACACACACACGCACGCACGCACGCACGCACACACACACTACAAACACCTCTCTCTCTCTCTCTTTTTTTTTAAACTAAAGAAAGATAAATAATGATATGGTTTTCCAGGGTCCACATACACCCAAAGAAGTTAAGGTTTTTTATCTGAGATTTTTTTCCCCAGTCATTTCAAATATTTTTAGACAACAACACTAGATAGCCTTGTGACTTCTTGTTTACTTCACTTTTTCCTCTTACAAAATCATGAACTGAAGTTGTATGATGTTGTCATGTTTCTTTACCTAGAAAGTAAAGTTATGAACTCAGTCTGCTCTTAATTGTGATTAGGCAGAGCCAATAATAATTACACGAAAACGTATTACCTTACCAGGGCTGTGCTCTAGGTATTACTTTAATTATCTCACGAATACACACACACACACACACATACACACACACACACACACACACAAAGACACAAAGGAAAATATATTTATTATGATTAATTGCATTTTACAAAGAAAGATACTGTGACTTAGATTAGATAACCTGACCCTCTTTGACAGCTAGTAGAATAAGAATTAGAATCTGCTTCCAAAAACGTACATCTTTGATTACTCTTCTGTATTGTCAAAATAAATGACAAAAAAAGTTAGCTGAAAAAAACAGTGATTCTCGGACACTTGACTGAGTTTCAAGAAGAAAAAAACGAAGAAAAATTTTGTCTCTAAGGTGCCTTGGACTTCTTTATAAAATATTAGTGCTAACAACGCTTCGTAATTTATTTTCTAAAGGCTAAAATTAGGACAATTTGAATGCTTTTATTTCATGAGAAATGAAACTTATTACCTATCAAAGAATATGAAAAAGTTATTGTTCAAAAAATTACAGACATTCGGGAAAGTAATGAATTATAGTTCAATAGGTTATGCCAGGCAACACTAACAGGATTCATTCTATTTCCTTCACTCAAGAATGACTACTTGATCCATGTTATATAAAGGTTTGCTTATGTTTTGTTTTTGATTTTTAAAAAAAAACAAAAAACACTTTTGACATACTTTATTTACCACAGTAGGGAGATGAAAAAGGACATTTGCTTTTGCCTCAAAAACACTCACAGCCTAGTTAGAAATAAAATATACAAGAGAAAAACGTGCAGAGAAATTTTAAATCAATAATATGTGCAAAATAAGACAATCAACACACATAATATAGTCAATATACTAGTTGAAAAAAATTCCCTTTAAAAATGACCATAGCATAATAGCCAGTGTATTTTGAAATACTATAAATACAATATTCTACGGGTCATGGTGTCAAAGATCTGCCATAAAACGAATAAAGAAGAAAACTGACCAGTTTATGTTTTGACTTAAGCACAACTAATCTCACGACTCAATATATTAATTTTGTGAGGAAAATTAGCAAATTAAATCTATAAAGCAAATCGATTTTATTTGTCATGTATGTAACAATCATGTACTTCACCCTGTCCCTGCAAATGCATTCGTTTCAGCTAACCTCCAACTTCTTTGATAACTACACTGTATTTGTATGTCACTCGCTTTAACATGTTTCCATAAATGATTCAATTATTTCCCCTAGAAAGGTTGATTCCCTGATGTTTCTATTAAAGCTCTTTCTAACTTTTTCATTTCTAGAACTTTCAGAGGTATAATGAGGACGCTGGGTACATTCTATTGTGTGCTGGATGTGCTTTTATTGGGACCTTTAGCATATATGCAATAAGTAAATAAGCACTGAAGAGTCTTGCTGTGAAGGGATTCAGAATAAAATAAATGATGGCACCACGATGGAGGAAACAGATTATTTCTCACCAGGTGTTGTGGGGATATGGAAACACACCGTAATTTTTTTTAATGCTTATTCACTGAAACAATTGGAAAATGCCCCAGGAATGACATTAAGACAAATAATTTATGCCACACAAATCATTAAACCATAAGCAACTTCATTAAGTAGCTTCCCATTGCTAGCCTGAACTAAAACAGCTGGCTTGACTGTCGGATATTGACAAAAAAATAAAATTCCTTTTGCAACCAAAACTCCTTCGCCCAGATTTATAATGAGTTTCTTTATTTAAAGTGACCCGAGGAAAACAAAGCAGCCTAATTAATGCTGACAATTGGAGTCTGAGAAAAATCCATTCAGATGGTTGCTTTAAAAGGCCCTGGAAGTTTTATGATAATAATATTAATAATAGGTAGCATTTACTGAGTTCTTTTACTATATGCCAAACTTGATTGTCAATGTTTTGCTTCTATGAACTCATTTAAACTTCATAACATCCTTGTAAGTATTATGAGGACCAGCTATATAATTTGAGGGGTTCAGTGCTAAATGGAAATGCAGAGCCCTTTGCTCAAAAAGGACGACTTTTTTTTTCTCTTTTTTCAGCAGTCTCTCAACCTATCAGAGTGCTTTTTATTTGCTAGTCTATGGTTTGCTCCCTTTTACATGGAGATCCAATGCTGAGTATATTCTTATTTTAAAGATGAGGCAACTGGGGACAAAGAATATAAAGCACTCATCTGGAAAATATAGCTGGTCCAGGGAGGGATGCAAGATGCAATTAGAGCTGTGATGGGAATCCTGGAAAGAAGACTCACTCTTCTCATCTGACTTGAACATCGAAGGACATGAGGTCTGGAGCTGCCATCACCATTATCCTTCCATGTGAAGCTGAACCTAAAAGCAGAAAAGCAAAAGACAGACCCAAAATGAATCTGCTATTTATTTTGAATTATTGGTCAAGATACACTTCCTTTGGATTTCTCAGTTGCATTATCCCCAAAATTCCATCTGTGATTGCTTCCAGCTTCAGTTGGGTCTTAGGTCTATTGTAGACAGACAAATATTCCCCCATTCCATAAAAATGTCCCAGTCCTAATCCCCAGAACATGATGGTATGTAACCTAACATGGTAAAAGGGACTCTGCAGAGGTGACTAAACTAAGAATATCGGGATCAGGAGATTATCCTGAATTATCTTCATAGGTCCGATGTAGTCACAACAGTCTTTACAAGAGAAAAGCAAGAGGATCAGGGTCAGAGAATAACATATGACAGAAACAGAAATCAGAGTGACTTGGGTATTATGAGCCCAAAGAAACAGTGAAGCCTGTAGAAGCTGAAAAAGGAAAGGAAATAGATTTTTCCCTAGATCACCTGGAAGAAACCCTCCTAATCCATTTCAGATTTCTGATCTCCAAAACTATAAGATATACATTTGTGATTTTTTTACATGACTAAATGTGTGATAATTTATTACAGCAACAACAGGAAATTAATATGACATTTCTAGCAGAAGGTGCCCCAACAAACATATTTATACTCTGGTAGAAGATCATAATTCATTTAAGTACAAAAGAAAAGAAGCAGAGGGCTTTCTATTAGCAAAATAGACATAAATTTTTTTTCCCATATTCTATGCCTTTCCATTAAAATAAACACATGGGAAGGTGGTTGTTTCATAACCATTTTATTATTAGCATTTGATTACAATGTTGCCCAATTCTGACGCTTTTTTCTGTTCTGAACAATTTGCTTCCTATACTACTCTCAGAACAAACTGTGATGTCTAGTGATGAAGTCGCCATGGGAGATTCTAAAGTTTCAGAAACAGACTCATTAGACCAGGTATTCTCAACCTTTTTTTCTACTCCCTACACTCCTGGGGAATACTCCACACACATCAGAACCAGTAAATTTCAAGCATGTGAGCCTGCTCCCATTGTGAATCTCATCATTAGAAATAATTGCCTTATTGTGGTCTTCACATCAACATGACAGTAGAGAGCTATAGCGTTCCAACTCTGCTAACTTGGCTACAGAAGTAAAATGCAGAATATATATGTGCTAGAAACTTATCTTGGATGTTAACCATATTTTCTTCTGGGAATATCTGAAGGATTGTTGCTGGAATCCCTGCTAGGAATATATTTGCATGAAGGATGCAGAAGACTGCTAATAAAAACATCATCTTCAGGGAAGAGATCCCTATGAGTTGTCAGAGGAGCGAAGCAAGTCTAACTATAGCATGAAATGTGTCAATCAGATTTGTGCTCTGGTCCAGTCCCACAAGCTAGGATCTGGTTCTGGAGAGGAAGAAGCTACAATTCCAAGAAGATTAAAACAGCAAGAAGTGTCTTTCAGAAGAAATAAACATGAGAAAGAACTAAAATAAACTGGGGCACTGGGACTGGCACTGGGGATACAGGTTTCAGGAGAGAGTCATAATACTCAGCTTTCCCACACTGAAGGCTTAAGTGCCTCAGCTCCAGTAAGGATGGCACACAAATTCCAGAAAGACAGGTGGTAGATCCAGCTGCCCAGAAGGGCGGGGGCCATTCTGGGATGCCCAATGCACACAGCTCTGATAACAGCAGAAGCCAAGACAAGACAATGCAGGTAGAGAAGACAAGGTCATTCTTAGTGAGGATTGAGGAAAATGAAACCTTCAACAATATTTGATGGAAAAAACAGTCAGGAACATATAACTTTCTATAGTTCAAGAGTCTCAATTATTACTTTTAAAAAATTAGCCCAAATAAAGCATGGCTGATGCGAGTTTTTTTAAATTACCTTTTTCATATGCACACAAGCTGCCTCTCTCTCTCTTCCCCCACCGCCATGTGTGTGTGTGTGTGTGTGTGTGTGTGTGTGTGTGTGCTATTACAACTCTCTCCTGAAGCCTGTACCCCAGTGCCAGTCCTAGTGCCCCAGTTCATTTTCATTTTAGGACACACACACACACATACACACACACATACACACACACACACACACACACACGGCGGTGGGGGAAGAGAGAGAGAGGCAGCTTGTGTGCATATGAAAAAGGTAATTTAAA
>CAUYQG010143758.1:0-22835 GCA_963574415.1 Tarsius wallacei | reverse complement strand
AAAACTGCATTCCTACAAGGAACTGATCTTTGACAAAGTTAACAAAAATAAATAATGGAAAAAGGAGACCCTATTCAATAAATGGTGCTGGGAAAATTGACTAGCCATATGCAGGAGAATGAAAGTGGACCCCTACCTCTTACCCTATACAAAAATGAACTCAAAGTGGATTAAAGACTTAAATGTAAGACCTGGAACTATAAAAACCCTAGAAGAAAACCTAGGAAATACTCTTCTGGACAGCAGTCCAGGCAAAGAATTTATGATGAAGACCCCAAAAGTCAAAGAAAAACAGATGTTGGCGCAGTTGCAGAGAAAAGTTCATTCACTGTTGGTGGGATTGTAAACTAGTCCCACTTCTAAGAAAAACAGTATGGAGATTTCTCAAGGAACTAAAAATTAAATTGCCATTCAACCCAGCAATCCCACTGCTAAGGATCTACCCAAAGGAAAAGAAATCAATATATAAGAAATATCTGTACTCATATGTTCATTGCAACACCATGTACAATAACAGAATTATGGATCCAGCCTAAGTGCCACCAACGATTGACTAGATAAAGAAAATGTGGTATTTATATATACACCATGGATTACTACACAGATATAAAAAATGAAACCATGTCCTTTGCAGCAACATGGATGGCGCTGGAGATCACCATCCTCAGCGAAATGACTCAGAAGCAGAAACCAAACACCACATGTTCTCACTTACATGCAGGAGTTACATAGCCGCAAAGTTGTAATAAAAGACACTGGGGATACCCATAAAGCGGGAGGGGGAATAGGGTTCAGAAATCACCTACAGGGTGCAATGTTCATTATCTGGGAAACGGGCCATTTGAGACCTGACCCCTACCACACACAGTACGTCCATGAAACAAACATGCAGGTGTGCCCCCTGGATCTAAAATGAAAATGGGGGAAAATGTTGAGAAGAGTGAATCATCAGAGCTAGAGACAGATGAGGTACAAGGCGTGCAGGAGAAGGAAAAGTCAAAGGTGACCTCGAGATGAGAAAGAGGTCTCAAAACCCAGAGCAAGTCTCCTGTTCCCTGTGGTGTGGAATGAGGCAGGACAGAATATAATCCCTGGTGTAAAAGCAGACATACAGGTAAGGCAGGGACACCAAGTCTTCAGGTTCACAATCATCTTTGAGTCTGGGCACCTCTGGGGTTGGGCGAGACAACTGTAACTGCTGGTTGGGAAAAGCTGAGAGGGGACTTCCACCCTCCAGTGACGTCGGGAGCTTGGCTCCTTCTCCATGTCCTGGGTCCTCAGGCAGAAGAGGCTTTCGGAGAAGGCACCTCCCTCTGTTCACCAGTACCTGGGATTCCTTCCTAAACATGTCTGCAGCTCCACGGAATGTTGCTCAAACTGCAGATACTTGAGGTCACATTGGGGCTTTGTTGGCCTGGGGCCTGCAGCTCTGAAAGTGACCTCAGTGGAGGCCGTCCTGGCTTATCAGAACAAGTCACTTTCCCCACCCTTTTAAAATATATTTCTTTAAAAGAAGACAAAAGCCAAATTTTGATATGACTTCGTAAAGCTTTGCATACCAGATTTTTTTTCCTGGAATAAATATTGATGTAATACCAGACCTCAAGGAAATAAGCATCGAGCTGGGCCTGGACTCAGAACACTGGCCCTTCCCACAACAGCCCTGCTAGCCTTGGCCCGGCAATCAGAACTCCCAACCATGCCTTGAAGGCTCAGAGAAGAGTTATCCTGCTTTTAAATGGTCAGCCCAGCACATGTGGGATACATCTTTAACCACAAAATATGTTTTCTTTAAGGCCTTTCCTCAATTGTAAAAACTTAAATTTAATAAGGACTGAAGAAGCCTATAAATCAAACACAATAAAATATTAAATTATGCACCTTCCTCTAAGTGGGGTACATATATTTTATCATGGAAAAGTGGGTCTGGGCCTTCTGGAAATTCTGGTTTCTTAGGCAGTCTGTGGGTCAGAGAACAAAGCAGCGTTAGTTTTCAATTTACAGAACATGATGTTAGTGATTATATTAACTTAATCTAATATTATTTCCCATATTTAAGGGCAGAATGAGAACCTTGTGTTTAGATTGTTGTTGGCTTCAAAAATATAGATGTAGATTGTGTGTGTGTGTGTGTGTGTGTGTGTGTGTGTGTGTGTGCATGCGTAAAGAAATGAGGACCCGCTGGCTTTCTGTGTAACAGGCCAAGTTATTAGTACAGCTGCACATTCTGTGTCTCAGGAGATTAGGAGCTCAGCTTGAACTCTCATTTAATTACAGAGCATGGACACCATGGACCTCTTGCATCTGGACCCAGGAATCATAGAAAACATTTTCTCTGAATGGTTTGTGGTGTCCAGGATAGAAACACATGTAGTTCGATTTCTAGCATTTGCTTGAGGTAAAAAAAAGCCGGAGTTCACAGATGGTTAGCTCAGTCTATTGGATGATTAGACCAAGGTTCCTCAGCGTTCTTCTTTGGAGGCTTAAATAAAACACACTATTCACGTTCCATTGGATATGGCAGTACAAGGGCACACGATGACTTAACTCATCTGTAAATGACCATGGCAACAATACCTACTTCACAGGAAGTACCCGGAACCAGGGGATCTGGGTGAAAAGACGCCACAGAATGCCAAATGCTATTCAGTGTTAGTTCAGTAGTCTTATTATCATTACTCGTGTATTCCTTTATTCATTAAAAAAAAACCCTTTTGAGCCCGTCCTAAGTAGCAAGCACTGTCCAAATGAATGAGATGGAGTGGTGTGCAACAGGTGTGGTCTCTGTTCCAGGACAGTTCCCATTCCAGGGAGGGGCATGGATGAACAGGTGAGGTGCCCTTGAGTGAGAAGGGCTGTGAGACATGAAGTGGGGTGAGGGGTAGGCAGAGCCCTGGAGTTTCCGAGGACAAGTCCTGCTGAAAAAGGAACATTGGAGCTGCAGGCTGAATGAATGAAGAATTAAGAGGAAGACAGCCATTGAAAGAACATTCCAGAGAGAAAAAAAAGCAAATGTAATGTCCCTAAGCTGGACCTGTTTGGGGATAAGAGGAGACCACAGTGGCTGAGGGAGAGAGCCGGTGGCTCAGCGTGCAGGGCCAGCCCTCAGGCCACGGCAGAGTTTGTACTTAATCCTGAGAGCTATGGGAAGCCACTGGAGGAGTTTAAGCAGGCAAGGGGCATGTTCTGAGTTGCATTTAAAAAAGAAAACCATGGCTAGGCATGGTGGCTCACGTGAGTCCATTATCCCAGCACTTTAGGAGGCCGAGGTGGAAGGATTGCTTGAGCCTAGGAGTTTGAGACCAGCATGGGAAACAGCAAAACCTTGTCTCTACAAAAAAAAAAAAAAAAAAAATCAAAAAATTAACTGGGTGTGGTGGTGCACACCTGTAGCCCCAGCTACTTGGGAGGCAGAGGTGGAAGGATCACCTGAGCCCAGGAGGTTGAGGCTGCCATGAGCCATGATCATGCCACTGCACTCCAGCCTAGGTGACAGAGTAAGACCCCTGACTACACACAGACACACACACACACACACACACACAATGAGGGATCACTTCACACCTGTTAGGATGGCTATTATCAAAAAGACAAAAATGATAAATGCTATTGAGGATATAGAGAAAGAGAAACACTCATGCACGTCGGTGGGCATGTAAGTAGTGCAACCACTATGGGCAACAGTGTGGAGGTTCCTCAACAAATTAAAAATAGAATGCCCATATGATCCAGCAATCCCATCGCTGGGTATGTATGCAAAAGAAAGGAAGTGAGTGTGTGGAAGGATGTCTGCACGCCCACGTTTATGGCTGCACTAGACACAATAGCCAAGATGGGGAATCAATCCAAGTGTCCACCACCAGGGTGAATGGAGAATGAATACGTGGTGCAGACACACAATGGAATATTATTCAGCCATAAAAAAGAAAATTCTTCATTTGCAGCAGCAAGGATAGACCTGGGGGACATTATGTTTAGTGAAATGAGCCAGGCACAGAAAGATACATACCACCTGTTCTAGAATGTGGATTTTTGACTCTCCCAAAGCTCATGCTGAAACGTGATCCTCAGTGCTGGGTCTAGTAGGAGGTGTCGAGTCATGGGGAAGACCCCTCAGTAATAGCGTGAGGCTGTCTTGTAGTCATGAATGGGTTCTCACTCTGTTAGTTCATGTACGAGCTGGTTGTTGAAAAAGTGTCCGGACCACTTGCTTTCTCTCTCTTGCTTTCCCTCTCACCATGTGACATGCCTGTTCCCTCTCCACCTTCTGCTGTGAGTAGAAGCTTCCTGGGGCCTCACCAGAAACTAAGCAGATGCCAGAGCCACATGGACCCATGAGCCAAGTAAACCTCTTTTCTTTATAAATTACCTTCATAGCAACACAAAAACGAACTAATGCGAGTATCTAAGACTCATTCCCATGCATGTTGAATCCTTCTGTAAGTTTTAATGCACTTGTTTAGTAATGAATTCCTCCCTGAGAATCCAGAGTATTTAGGCTCCATGAGGTCAGATCCTCTGACTTAGTACTTTAACAACCCCTGTACTCTGTGCATAGTACTCTGAAATATCTATTAACAGGTACCCTTTAAAGAGGTTCATAATTTGAAGAAAACACCAGACGAATGTACAGTAACTCAGGATCTGCAAAACAAACTATAGTCTGTCAGGAGAATCATGCCTTGAAAACTAGCCTGTGTATACAACACTAAGGCAGACTTTGACAGTTACATGAAGTTGACAAATCCTGTGCCTTTCATTCCTGCCATCCCTGACCATCACCTCAAAATGGAAGTGCCTCCAGAAAGCTGTTATCATGGTCCACTCAGTTCCGCTGTGCTCTGTGATTCCTGTCTTTTGACCCAGTCCCAATTCTTCTTCTCCTTCTAAACAATCCCAGCATAAAACCTATGAACACTATCAGAGTAAACAAGCTCCCTCCACCCCAGCTGCTCCAAGGAGCCCTTCCTGTGCTTCCTCCTTTTACTGAAAGGTGACACATCTCCCGAGGGAGCTCCTTTGGTGGCCCTCTCAAGGGTGATATTTCAGTGCACCGTATTTCATAGCTCTCTCCCAAATGCCATATATCACAGTTCTAGAAGCATTCTGCATTCTTTTCAACTGCCAGTGAATTTTCCAAATCATTATTTCCCACTTGCTGAGTTTTAAAGAAATCTTTATTGCTTGAGAATTGTGTCCTTTGCCATCCTTGTTCATTTCTGTCTTCCTCTACCTACACTGTAGGAGTTGTTCTACAATAGCTACCCACCATTGGCTATCTTCTCATGACATAGTCTCACTGAATAATTTTACCTACTCCTATAACCTCAGCCACCAAAACACTGGTACTTACATTTTTCAGGTCATGGGCTCCTTTGAAAATCTAATGAAAATTCTGGGCCAGGCTCGGTGGCTCAGCCTGTAATCCCGCGCCTTGGAAGGCCGAGGTGAGTGGATTGCCTGAGCCCGCGGGTTTGAGACCTGCCCGGGCAACTTGGCGAGACCTCATCTCTACAATAAATAAAAAAAAAAAATTAGCTGGGTGTGGTAGCGCGAGCCTGTAGTTCCAGCTACTTGGAAAGTTGAGGCAGAAGGATCGCTGGAGCCCAGCAGGTCGAGGCTGCGGTGGCCGGGAGCGGCCACTGCACTCCAGTCTGGGTGACAGAGTGAGACTCCAACTCAAAAAAAAAAAAAAGAAAAGAAAAGAAAATTCTGAATCTTGCCCCTGAAAAAAATATATATACAACCATAAATTTTTCCAAAAAGCTGTAGGAAGTTCATAGACACGTTGAAGCCCATTAATGGACCCTTCGAAAAGCATTCCAGATATACAATGCCAATTCCCAAACCTTTATTTCTATCCATCCCTCTTGAACAAGACCCATATATCAAACTTCTACTTGATATCTGTAATGGGATATTCCACCAGCACTACACACTTGATGTGTCTAAACCCTACTCTCTTATTCCCACCCTAAATCTGACCCCTACAGATTTTATGTCCTTTAATAATCTGATATATAAATCTCATGTTAAGTGTTCTTAACACAACAAATTAAAACTCAATTTAAAAAAGATTGTTCAACTCTGAATTAGACAGAAAAAAATTTTTCTTTGGCAGCACATATACTAAAATTGGAACAATACAGAGAAGATTAGTATGGCCCCTGCACAAGGATGATATGTAAATTCATGGAGTGTTCCATATATTTTTTAAATTTCTAATTAAAAATTAAAAGATTCCCAGATGACTCATGTGTACAGTGAAGTCTAAGCAACCCAGCTAGAGAATATGCTAGATATATTGAACAGTAATTTTGATAGTAGGTAGCATTATCTGGTTCTTGATTTTAATGCAAATTAAAATCTATGCTTTACCATCTAAGTGATATTAATAAATAATTTTTAAAAAATAGTTTCTATTGCTATCTTAAGATTTTTTTAGTTAAGAATGATTATTTAATGCTATAAAATTTTTATGTATGTGATAATATAGTTTTCCTATTTTAATGTGGTGACATAACAATAGATTCATTATATCAACAAGTAGTTCAATTCATGACACCAACAAAGTAAATGTATCTTTTTGTAAATTACTAGATTCTCTTTCCTAATATTTTAACTTTTGCTTCTATATCAATAAGCAATTCATATCTAGTTTTCTTCATTGGTCGGAGGTTTTAAATTATAGCTGTTTTTATAAAATAATTTGGAGAGATTTCCATCTTTATCAATAGACTAGAACAGTGGGTGTCAAACTTAGTTGCACACTGGAATTACCTGGGCAGCTTCAGGGAAATATTAACATTCAGGCCTCACTGTTAAGGATTCTGATTCAAATGGTCTGGGGCTCACCAGAAACAGTATTTTCTCTTAACCAAGTTAAAATAAACAAACAGCTCCACAGGTGATTCTAATGAGTTTCCAGGATTGAGAAACACTTGTCTAGAATCATTTAAATAACTCCGGGAGATTACCTACAATTTAACCATTATCTTCTCAGTGGACACGGTTGAGCTAGCTTCTCAATTTCTTCTACTGTATTTGTTCCATTAAAGCTTCCCATTTCTTTTAAATTAATTGTAATAAAACTCGTATCTTGCTTTTTATGAGGTTAAGGACATTTCCTTCCACTTTGCCAGGAATTTTTATCATGAATGAACGCTGAATTTTGCCAAATGCTTCTTGTACATCTGTTGACAGGATCACAGTCTTTTTTCTTTAGTCTGCTAATTACATCGATTGATGATTGATCGTGAAACAGTGAATCAGCCGCTCACTCCCAAGATAACCCCACTTGATTATGATATATTATCCCTTCTGTATATTGCTGTTCTCTATTTGTTAATACTTCTGCTGAGGGGAGAAAACCAGAAAACTCATGCCTTTTGGTCTTTCCTCACTTCCTCCCCACACGTCTGTGCTGTCACCTTCAGATCCATCAGATAGCAGCTTCCATTTCTTCCTCCAGTCTGCCTGGATTCTCTGTCATCATCTGTGAGAGAGAGCCTGTGATTCGCTTCCCTGCCCACCCCCATCTTATTTAGGCATGCTGCTGTAATTTTCCAGTCCGTAAATATTCAGTTTTCTTTTCCGGGGGGCCACAAACACCATCTTTTACTACATAAAAAGCATTTTTAAAAATTTTTTATTGCATGAAGAATTACATGAAAAGTAGATACCAACTGTTTTCTCTCCAACAGCACATTAGTTTTTTTTTTTTTAAATTTCTTTCCTCCTTTCTCCAATAAGAGCTTTAGAACACACATTCTATCTGATACCTTTTCTCCACCCCAAATGAAATTTGGCCATCCTTGCATTTCCCTTCCTTTCCTCCTTTGTAAACACCAGGGTTTTACAGAGATCTGGTACTTTATTTAGTTCCAGACTAGCATTAATTATTACAATTATTTTTGCAGTTCACATCCTTTGTTCTGTTTTACCGGCTCAGCCCTTGCGTTTGTGCCCCAGATACAGATTTTGAAAGCAGAGAGACAGACAGGCAGACACCACAGACTCCCAGGCTCCCACTTCCTCTACCTTCATCTTGCCTTCTCTCAAGCTCTCTACTCTGCTTAATCTGCTTTTGTGATGGTCTCTTCTCAGTTATGTTCCTCAGCACTGATAGAAAGTTAACATGTTCAGTGATTCTTTGTATATTTATAAACAACTCTTTACACCCCAGTAAATGAATCCCAGGTACCCAATGAGCAAAAGAAGCCAGAACAGATGAGTCCACGCTGGATGCACCCATCTTCAGAAGCTCAAGGACGTCCAAGCCAATCTGGTGGTAGAGGTTAAAATAGCGATTACTTTCTGGAGAAGGATGAGGGGCCAAGGGCTCCTGGACATGTCTGCTTCATGGTCAGTGTGGTGTGGCAGGGACATATGTTCACATGTACGTCAACAGCATCAAGCTGTATGCTTCAGAGTTTTGCACTTTACTGTATGTGAGATATACTTTTTAAAAAAGACAAAAGGTCAGGCTCAGTAGCTCACCCTGTAATCCCAGCACTTTGGGAGGATGAGGCGATGGATTGCCTGAGCCCATGGGTTTGAGACCAGCCCGGGCAATTTGGCGAGACCTCATCTCTGCAATAACTCAAAAAATTAGCCAGGCATGGTAGTGCGCACCTTTAGTTCCTGCTATGTGGAAGGCTGAGGTGGAAGGATTGCCAGAGCCAAGTAGATTGATGCTGGGGTGGCCATGAGTGTGTTACTGCCCTCCAGTCTGGGCGACAGTGTGAGACTCCAACTCAAAAAAAGAAAGAAAAAAGAAAAAAGATTAAAAAGGAATTAGAAAATGAATAAATTAATAACCTAACTATAGAAGAAAATTGACAAAGAAGACCTTCTTTTTAAATAAATACCAGACCAAGTTCTGGTGAAACTCTCAGGAGGAAATACATTTAATGCTAATTAAAATGTTGTAATTTTTAGAAGTAATGAAATAAAAAGTTTTCCAAATCATTCTACCACATGAAAAGATGGCCTCGTTTTTTGGGCCATAAATTGGCCAGAGTAAAGAAACATCGAGTATCTACATTCTAAATAAAGCGGCAAAAAGCAGCAATAGGGCTGCTTAGGAAAGACTAAACTACCCCCTTACAACAAACCTGCCCCCTTCCACTTTGGGGTGCTAGAACAGGGAAAAGCTGAAAAGGCAGCTAAGCCTCCTGCCCCCACCCAGGGCCCTTTACCTGAGGTTAAGCTTGATCTGGAGGAAGAGAAACAGATTCAGACAGTTAAGAATGTCCTTGACTGACATCTATCCTGTGAGCTTCAGTTATTTGGTCACCATGCAGATAAGTCGAGAATCCATGAAAAGGCTTTTAAAATTAAAGTCTATTCAAAAGCTAGAAATCAACCAGGCATAGTAGTTCATGCTTAATCCCAGCACTTCGGGAAGTTGAGTTGGGAGGATCACTTGAGCCCAGGAACTGGAAACCAGCATGGGCAACATAGTGAGACCTCATCTCTACAAAAAACTATCCAGTCATGGTGGTGCGTGCCTGTAGTCCAGGTACTTGGGAAGCTGAGGTGGGAAGATCACCTGAGCCCAGAAAGTCAAGGCTGTAGTGAGCTGTGATTGTGCCACTGGACCTCAGCCTGGGTGACAGAGTGAGACCCTGACTCAAAAAAAAAGGCTAGAAGTCAACTGGAGCAACGTCATGATCAAGTGCAGACAGTGCTCTTGCTGCATGCAGCATGATTTTTAAGAAACAGATGAATGAGGACGGCAGCCAGTTTACCCCTCTTACACTTGGGGCGCCTGCTAGAACATGTTTACATTTCTCCACTGAGAAACGCCCTTTCCTCTTGACCTCTGTGCAAGTGACGTTTGTGAGGTCATCACTGCAGTCGCTGGAATTGAGAGTCTGCTTCGTGTCCTTTCTCCTCTTCGTTTCTGGGTCTGCATTCAGGCAGATTAACAGGAAGAGCTCAAAAATCAGCCACCTTGGCCTGAAATCAGCACTGGGAGTATCAGCCCATGTAGACTGTGATCATCTTGTGAAACTGAACAGGGCTGATAGCACAGCGGGATGTCCCACTGCATAGACACCATGGTGATGCAGCCATGGGACCCATCTGGCAGTTGCAGCCAGTCACGACAAAGCAAGGTTGAAGTTGGGCACTGCAGCTAACGGAGGAGACATTCTGGCATGTCCTGTACATGCAGAAGTGTCTCTGTGTGTGCTGGGTATTGGCCATTAGCACACACACCAGGTTGATATATCCAGCATCAGGCGCAAGTCTAGGGCTTTCTAGCAACCCCTTTGGAAGCAAGTCCCTTGTTTCACCTGTGCTCCTGCTGAGAGTACAGACTCACAGGGACACGGGTGTGTGTATCCATTAAAATTGATCAGCCATATTGTTAAACTAAACACAGATTTCCATTCATTTATCAGGGGAAATATAATTTTCTGAACAACATCACACAAATACAACATCTCTGGATCATCCCACAGTGTCCACCCTTGGACTTCTCTCTGCATTTCCAGCTCATCAGCATCTTAGGGGCCAAGTGGGTACATTCTGCAGCTGGAACATTCCAGGACAACTTCAGTCTTTCTCTTCTCCCAGCCAAGGCCAATCTGTACCTCATGGCTCTGTGACTCCTATCCCGACAGGCAGACAGAATGCTCAGGGACATCTTACTCTGCTGGCGGGGCAATATAGTGAGACCGTGTCTACGAAAAGTAAGAAAAATAGCTGGGCATGGCACTGCACACATGTAGTCCCCACTACCTGGGACGCTGAGATGGGAGGATTGTCTGAGTCCAGGAGGCCAAAGCAGCAGGTCACTCAGTGCGTGACTTGCTCTTCCCCCATCACCTCTGCCCCCATCCACAGTAGGGACCCTGTCCATGCAGCAGGACACTACTCTGCCCTGGCTTGTTTCTTACCTCTTCTCTGAGGCCATACCTCGTAGCCCATCAGGACTGCAAACAGGGACATGTCATACCTACATCTCATCCGGGCCCTCGCAGTGTACCACACTCAAAGGCCTCTCTGTACACCCTGAGTTCCTCAGGTTTCAGGTGCTGATGAGTAGTCAGGCATCTTCTACCTGTGTTTACTTGTGTTATTCAATAACATAGGCCTCTAAGCATCCCGTGCAGACAATGACTGCTAGTTTGACATGCCAGCTCCTCCATGAAGCTAGCTTTCCTTAGCCCTAGTGGAAAGAACGCACGACTAGTTTTGAATGACGTTGTGATCATTTCTCTCCTGTCCCTGAGATTTACAAGAAAACATCAGAAACGTTGTCCAGTAAATATAAATTGTCTCACAGTCCATGTATATATTCTTTTTAAAGAACACATGTTAATTTAGTTCTCTTTTCTGAAGTCTTTCTGAGGAAAAAGAAAAGCTCTAATTCCTCCAAGGAAGTCTATTTGGAATGAGTTATTCAAGGGCAGCCCTGCAATGTAGGTGCTTCACAACCAATATGGCCATCCACCCCTCTAAGGAAACACAATAGAAATAAAGCAGTTAACTGGTCCTCACATGCATTAAAGAAAGGTGTTCCACTCTCCAGGGTGGAGGGAAGAAAACTCCCATATTGTGTGTGAAATGTGAAGTTGAACTTTTTTCTTTCTTAGATTCAGCTTGTCCATGTGCATTTGTTCCATAGACATAAGTGTAGTGGGGATTGGGTCTCAGGTGGCCCATTTCCCAGATAGTGAACATTGTGCCCATAGGTTATTTCGGAACCCTGACCCACCTCCCCCTATTTGTGTCCTCAGTGTCTATTATTTCCATCTTTGTGGCCATTAAGCTCCTGCATATGAATGAGAACATGCGGTGTTTGGTTTTCTGTTTTTGAGTCAGTTTGCTCAGGACGATGACCTTCAGCTCCGTCCATTTGCTGCAAGGGACATGAGAAAAGAAATCAATTATAAAGAAGTAGAACTTCTACATTTTGCTTTGCATGACACTTTTCATAACTGAGGCACATCTACCACAAGAATTTCTCCTCACCAGGATTTAGAACTGGGCCACACATACCGTGCAGCAGCAGATTTGCACTTCAAGGCCTTCTTGAAAATACCAGCCCCACACCAAAAACCAGTGTGCGCAGCAATTAGAAACGCCAATCCTGCTCGAATAGCCTCCGCTAATTATAGTGGGAAGCCTCAGGGAGCGCCTTGCAGCCTGGCCTTAATCCAGCCTCTGCATTTGAATGCACGACATCGGACCCCTCTGCAGCTGTGACCCGCTGGGGTCATCGGCCAATCAAAGACTCCGCAGCTGGGCCTGGTCATTTGTTCTTGAAGATCTTATCATGCTGGACGCCTTTTCCCACTAGAAGCTCCTTTCTCACTTTCGGCCTCAATCTCCCTCCACTCACAAACACCCAGAATAGGAAGGCACTTAAAGGGCTTCTAATCCATTGATTGTCAAAATTGGGTTGTTTTTTCCCTAATCAAGGAATCCTTCCCTCAAATGAAGGCTTACCCAGAAGCCTATGATGTAAGACAGAGCCATTTGGATGTGTCTGGTCATGGAGGGGAGGCAGCTGGCATCCACCTGGGCACCGACCTCCCCTCCTAAGAAGGACTGCAGGGAGAAGCACTTTTCCCTCCATATGTGGATGAGGAAGTAGGACTAACCCTCGGGGCCATCCTCGGCACTGGGGGCAGAATCAGTCTTTCCCCTGCAGGACTGGCCTGTGTGTGGTGGTCTCTCAAAGTCCCCAGGTCCCTACTGAGCACCTGGAGAGCTTTCCCATGTATGTGTCAACCCACACCCTCTACAGAGAGACAGAGAGACACACACACAGAGAGAGAGACAGAGAAAAAGAAAGAGAGAAACAGAATGAATGAGACAGAGAGAGACAGAAGGAGAGACAGAGAGAGACAGAGACAGAGAAACAGACAGAGGGAGAGATAGAGAGAGACAGAGAGACACATACAGAGAGACAGAGAGTGGGAAAGACGGAGAAAGAGACACAGGAACAGGGGAGAGAGAGAGTAGAGACAAAGAGAGAGAGAGACAGAGAGCGGGAGAGACAGAGAGAGAGAGAGGGAAAAACAGAGACAGACAAGGGAGAGAGAGAGACAGAGAGAGGGAGAGACAGAGAGAGGGGGAGAGACAGAGAGAGGGGGTGAAAGACAGACAGAAAGAAAAGGGAGAAAGAGAGAGAGAGGCAGAGACAGAGAGAGAGGGGGAAGGCCAAGACAGGTGAGGCTCCCAAGGGGTGAAGGACGGAAACATGTAGGGAAGGCTGTTTGCTGGGGAGTGAGGAGCAATGGGCTGGACTTCAGGGAGCCTGGTTTCATCCTGCTCAGGTTGGTCAAGGGAGAGAGGTAGAGACAGAAACAGAGAGAGAGAGGGAGAGAGGGAAAGAGACAGAGAGATGGGGGAGAGAGATAGAAATGGAGACAGAGACAGAGAGGCAGACAGAGACAGAGAAAGAGACAGAGAGAGAAAGAGGGAGAGACAGAGAGAGAAGGAGAGAGACATACAGAGAGAGAGAGAGAGAGAGGGAGAGACAGAGGAAGAGAGAGAGAAAGAAAGACAGAGACAGTGAGAGTGCTCTGGTTTCTGGGCTGAGAATCCCCAGCTCCTAGAGTGGCTCAGGTTGGTCAAAGGACACAGCAGGATGAAACCAGGCTCCCTGAAGTCCAACCCATTGCTCCTCACTCCCCAGCACACAGCCTTCCCTGCATGTTTTCCGTCCTTCACCCCTTGGAAGCCTCACCCCGCGGGCCAGGGCCCTGCTAAGGCGATGCTATGTCTGCTCCTCTGGGAGGAGAACAGGCCTCACCCTTCTGCTGCTGCTCCTGCCGTAGAGTTGGGCAGGCTCTTCCCCCTTGAAAGCAGAGGTTAATTGAGTTGCAGAGGAAATACCCCAGTACCTGCTAGTTTACGTTGAGCACAGTCTCACTCCTGGGCCAGGACTGGTGCCATGTCTCAGAGAGGTGCACTTTGCAGTTCTAACCCTGATTAGCTGATTGTGCTGTTGTTTCTGCTGCTGCTTGAGTCACTGTCTCACTCTGTGGTCAAGGCTGGAGTGCAGTAGTGCAATCACAGCGCAGCACAGCCTTGATCTCCCATCTCAGCCTCCCGGGTAGTGGGGACTACAGTTGCACACCACCACACCCACCTATTTTTCTTACTTTTTGTGGACACGGTCTCACTACATTGCCCAGGCTGGTCTAAAACTTCTGGCCTCGTGCAATCCTCCTGCCTTGACCTCCCAAAGTGTTGGGATTACAGGCGTGAGCTGCCACACACAGCTACCATTTTCCTCCAGATCATCTGTGTTCTCCCCACAGCTGTATGACCATAATTGTGATAGATCACTTCCTGGTTGTTCTCCTGGCTATGGCACCAGAGAGACCCAGGCTTGAAGGCTCCACCATTGATCAGCTATGTGACCTCCTAAAAGAGACTTGGTCTTTCTGGGCCTCAGTCTCCTCATTTATAAACTGGGAGAAAGGAAAACTTCCCCTGCAGGGATTCTTGCACAGATCGGATGCAGTCGTGCATGTCCTATGCTCAGCACGGGCAATTGTTTAGCAAATGGCTGCTACTCTCCCTCACCATCACCATCACTGTCTTCGTGTCTTCATGTAATAGATTGCAATGAAGCCCATTCCTCTGAGTCAAGTCTCATGACATTGTCACATGGAGATGGACAAGGACCCCAGTTCACGAAGTCTCCCCCAGTTTCCAAGCTTGCCCCGTCATCTCAGTCCATCCTGGAAGAAAATGATAGACCTCCCCTCCCCTCCTTCTAATAAGACGAATAGTCATCCCTGAGGCCATCCGAGAGATCTTATTTTCCACTAATAGAAGGGTTGGCCAATATCCAGACCTTTCAAAATGGGTTTTTACTAACAGTCTATCAAGTCTCCCAAGGGAAGTCTTGTGTCTGAGATGCTGGGATTCTTTTTTCCTGACAGTTTGAGCTGTGTGGTTGAAATCATTTTTGACAGGAAAAAAACAAGCTCAACTACAACGAAATCACGAATCGTCCACAGTGACCAATTTTCAAACTTCAAAATCCACACTTGTGCTTAATTATGATACACAAAAACGAATTTCCATGGAAATTTGATGTAAATTTTTGTCTTTTGCACTCAGTATTGAAAAACCAGTTGAACAATTTCAAAAATCACAGCTATTAAAGTCAAACTAAACCAAACACATTGTTCTGAGATATTTGCCAAAAGTTGTTTCGGAGTACAGTTTGTTTTGCTGAATCAATTAGTTTTTGCAAAGCTCTATATGTATAAAGCATTGGTTAGATGCTTGCTCAAAGTCTATCCATATGGCGTTTTAGATGATATATACAGATGTTAAGTGTAAAAAAAGTACACTTTATTGAAAATAGTTAAGACCCAGTAAATCATAACAAATTCAATATTAAATTCCATGTTGGGATTCCTTGGCTAGATCAGTTTCAGTAGCTCCTCTTAATAGAAAGCTTTTGTGTGTTCCTAAGGACGTTTTGCCCAGGGAAAGACCGGTGCACAGTCCCCAGCTATCATTTCCTTGTTCTTTTAATTCTCGATGAAACAATAATCATTCAATTAATCTTGTCACCAAATGGAGGCTGGTTTCATTTCAGTTGTTTGCTAATTATTATTGGGCAGATCTTTCAATTGTTGGAAATGTTGTCCAATTGCCACAAACTACTAATGAAGCCGCTTGGTTAATGAGGGAATGAGAGCAATTAGCTTGTCAGCAGTTCATTCCGATGGTCCCCAGAGAAACACTACATTTGGGGCTTCGGACTGCGGAAGCGCTTGACCTCTAAACCTTCCTCCTTCCCTGTCACTGATGTTGGATGGAAAGTCACTTATTTTGTCAGACTAATGGGAGGTAATGAAGTATGCTATGGCTGTGGCTGGTTCCTCTGTTTTCCTCTTGCTAATTTTAGAAAGTTTAAAAATAGATGAAGGGGTCTATTCTGGACACCCTTAAAAGAGGAAACCCAAGGTGGGACTCACAGAGTCCATGGAGGTCTGCCGACCACCCCCGAGGCTATCTGGAGACATTTGTCTGTCCCCAGAGCCTCCTCTGCCAAGGAACAGTCGGCTAGGAGTTTTTTAAGTTACAAGACTTATGAGTCAAGCCAGTTTTGTTTGTAGTTTTGATTTAATGGGACAAGAGAGGATGATGATACAGAAATAAGCTTCTTGCTTCCATCTCTACTGAGCTGTCTTTAAAAAGCAATAAATGGGCCTCCCAGCACTTTGGGAGACTAAGGCAGGAGGATTGCTTGAGTCCAGGAGTTTGAGACCACCGTGGGCAACACAGTGAGAACTCATTTCTGTTAAACACACACGCACACGTGCGTACACACACACACTTAAATAAATGATAGAAGTAAAAAGCAATGGAATTAGGTAATTCATTTATTGCCGTTGAGGGGAAAGGCAGTGAGTGAGACCGAGGAGGGAGTTATCATAAACAGTCTTAGAGAAAGCTCTTAGGACACTCAACAAGCCTGCCAAAGAGTCATAATTCAAAGCAAGACCATGGGGTGGCTCTAAGATGGGACCTCCCGTTTTCCATGGGAACTCTGTGTGGCACAGCCCACCTCTTGGGTTTGGCTGACTCTGAGCACTTGAGTGCTCCACTGGATCGGTTTGCCATCTCCTGTGTCCTCATTCTTACAGAAGTTGGGGGCAGGAGAGGGTAGTCCCAGGCCTTGGAAGACCAATCACCAGGCCATAATCTGGTGGCCCATGAGGCCCGGTTAACCAAGTCGCTTCATCAGCCGCGTGTTCCAGAACTTGCCTCACCTCGTCTCCACCTCTCTCCTCAGGATGGTGATGAAAAGCTCCCTTAAGCTTAAGCTATTATAACAACTACAAAGGATCTGAAAGAAGCAAATGAAATGGAAACAGAGGCGACGAGTCCCGTCTCATAGTGGAGTCCTGCTGAAGTTGTCACCAGTTGTAGAGGTAGTGGTATTGACCTTGTTGGAACTCAAGGGACCCAGTAAATAGCATACCCTCTTCTCTCCTCGTTCTAAACCAAATGAAAAATAGGACAAAAACATAAGCTGGGTGGGAGCCAATATCATCTTCATTTTAAATTGATAGAATTCAATTCAGATGTCACTAAACTCTTGAGGGAAATTATCTCCATATTCTTAAAAACTAAAATATGGAGGACACCAACATCCACAGCTGCCCAAGTCCTTGACATAAAAGGACACAGCATTTGTATGTAACATAACCTCATTCTCCCATCTACTTTAAATTATCTCTAGATGACTTACAATACCCAAACCTGTGTAAATAGTTGTTCTACTGTATTTTTTAGCAAATAATGATAAGAAAAAAGTCTGTACATATTCAATACAGATACAATTTTTTTCCAAAGTATTTTCTATCCTTGGTTAGCTAAGCCCATGACGCGGAACCCATGGATACAGATGGGCCGACTGTGTCCACGCAAAGGAAAAGAGAACCATGCTAATTATGAGCCATTTTCAGCAGTTGAAGCAGCTAGTGCGTGCATGTGTGTTTTGTTCTTACCAGAACAGCAGAAATGCTGTGCAAGCTAAGTCTTTTGTTTTCACCTCACTTCTCAAAGTGTACAGACTCCACCAGGGTGCTCTTCCTCCAGCTTCCAGAAGAGTCAAGGGAGACTGGGGCAGAACTGGGGTCGTTCTGTTTCCCTTTCCTTCTGTGTTATTTTCATCATAACTGATTGACTAACACAAGAAAGTAATAAAACGAAAGATGTGACAGTGAACCCTGGCCTTGAGTTTCTAAGAACACCATTCCGTTCCTCCTGTGTTTGAACAGAAAGCAGGGTCTTTGGGGCTGTTAGTGCTTCTCCCGGTCCTCCTACCCCCCCAGTACTTGACTCAACGTGCTCACCTTGCACTTGCTCTGCATCTCGCTGACCTCCCGAGCATCATGGACCCCCAGAGTGCTATGTGCCTGGGGCACTGGAACTGCAAATAGGCAGTTGGGATGGAGGGCGCTATATCACACTTGTTGCCTCTGCTCAAGTGCAACCTTTATTGTCCATCACACTTTGCTTGTGAAACACAAGTTCAAGATAAAGAATTTCAAACAGGGACGCCAAAGCAATAAACCCAGCATGGGGCACTTTTGAGCACAAGACCCTCTGCACTGGCATAAGTCACATGCCTATGAAGATCTGTGCCCATGAAGATCACATGCCCATGAAGAATACATGTCCATGAAAATCTGTGCCCATGAAGATCATGTGCCCATGAAGATCTGTGTCCATGAAGATCATGCACCCATGACGATCACGTGCCCATGAAGATCACACACCTGTGAAGATCACTTTCCCATGAAGATCACTTTCCCGTGAAGATCATGTGCCTGTGAAGATCACATGCCCATGAAGATAACATGCCCATGAAGATCGCTTTCCCATGAAGACCTCGTGCCCATGAATCCAGCCTTAGGTAGAGCGTTAGCACTGAGGGAACTTGGGCCACAGATGAGCAACAGAGAAAGGTGACTTCAAGGACAGTGACCTGAAAGGGAAGAACAGGTATTGGAACAAGCCCCCTGTTCATGTTTTAAGTAATTTATCTCACTTTTGCAGAAGGTAAGAATACGAATGATATGTGGGCCTTGTCCAAACAGATCCCCATGCTGCACATAATGGCTGGGGAGAGTACTAGGGGGTATTATTCCTCCATCAACACAAAGAACTCTTCTTAGTTGTTATTCAGAGTTTTGTGGACCCAGTATAGCCTCTGTGCTAAATTTCCTTCCACTGAGCGCAAAAGCATGTGAGTTTTTGCTACATTTCTGTAGGCACCTGGCAACAACCAATATGATTAAATAAACGTTTATTATAATTTTTTAAGTGATTTAGTAAAATTGGTATGAATACGTTAGCCTTGGTAAATTAAACAGCTCTTGGCATCCTTTAAATCCAGTGCATTTGTGACCATTTTAGAACATACAAAGTGTTTTCATCCACAGAGTCCCCTCCTAACCCCCACAATGACCCTGTGGAGTGGGACAGGCAGAGAGGCTCGAACCCTGAACTGAATTGCACCAGCCTACGCTTCCCTCATGGCTTCAATGGGCTGGAAGAGAAAGCTGAGCATAAGCCAGACAGTGCCCGGGGGGACCAGATTCAAGATATGCCAGGCTGACCTGCAAGTGTCAACCTACAAATATTAACCAGGCCACCTACACACTTTCCATTTTTCAGAGGTCCTCCATAGTTCAAACCTCATTGTCCTGACTTACGAGGCCAGTGTGATGTGAAAGTTGTCTCCCTCTCCAACCCGACCCATCCTAACCCCTTTAGCTTCACTGGCCTTCTGCTTACACCTGGAGCCCATTAGGCTCTCCCTACCTCAGGCCTTTGCACTTGCAGTGCTCTGTCTGGAATATTCTTCTGCGGACTCTTTGCAATGTTTATCTTGAAATCACTGAAGCTTAAATGTCTCTTCCACATGGAAGCCTTCACTGGTCCCCCCCTTGGGGTCAGTCTCTACCTCATTTCTCTTCATTGTGTGACCTCCTTGAGGTCAATCCTTACCCTGTTACTCTCTATCCAGCTCCTTCTCATTCCCATCATAGAATGAACCACAGTTGGTATTATTTATGTCTCTGCCTGCTTGTTGACCATTCTTCCCTATCACATGTAAGCTTCATGAAGGCCTGACCTTGTCAAGGTTGTTCATTACTCTATTCCTAACACATAGAGCAGTTCCTGGCACCAAATAGATGCTCAATGGTCTTTTATTTAGATGAAGAATAAGAAGGAAGTCAAATGGATGTGTTCAAATTGCCTGATGTAGCAGACATTGGGGAGACCCGGGGAACCACGTACAAGCTGAGGAAATAGAAATTATGCACAAGAGAAAGGAGTTGTAGACAGAATTGCAGGAATAAACCAAATCCGAAAGAGAGGAAGTAGGTCTCAGAGCTGCCATCAGTGGGAACAATGTGTGTCCTGACAATAAGCTTTTCTTGCCAGACACCAACTAAAGTCCCAAGTTTTTTAAATTCACAAACTAAAGATCTCCTGCTATTGTGGAAAATTTTCATCAAGATTCTCTTAGCTATAAGTAACAGGTGCATAATTCAAACTAGCTCTGAGTGAAAAGGGGAGTTTTATTGACTCATAAAACTAGGGTGTCTAGGAACATGGCTGTTTAAGGAGTGACTAGACCCAGTGGCTGGAATTCTGTCACCTTCTCTCTCCCCGGCCCCTACCCCATGTGTGTACACATTTACTCTCTCTGTTTATAATATGAATGTATCAATATATCCTTATTTTATAAACTTGCTTTCCTTAGTGCTGTCAATTCTTTCCAAGGCAAGTTCTTGGCAGAAAACATGACCATAGTCACACCCAAACCCAAATTTTTACAACTCTTGATCCAAAAGGAAAAGACACACCCTCTTCCTCCCAGGGTCCTTAAGTGAAATTTGCAGGGCTCCTTCACCTGATTCAATCTGCACAAGTCCAGGAGGCTAAGTCACTATGAATGGCCATCTCGGATGACGCATCCAACCCCATAACTGGCAAACACAACATAGTGGCAAACTGTCAAGATCACAGGGGATAGATGAGGTAAGGCTTCCTCAAGGGAGAGATGCTGCCAGACAAAAAGGACATGTCCTCGACTCGTCTGCCCAGCCCCTTCCCCAATACCTTAAGATTCCCTGAACATACCACACTCTTCTATATGATCAGGACTTTGCATGTGGCCTCTGCCTTGGTTTACCTTCTCTCTCTCTTTGTCTTTTTTTGAGTTGAGGTCTCACTCTGTTGTCCAGGCTGGAGTGTATTGGCACAATCAGTGCTCACCACAGCCTTGATCTCCTGGGTTCAGGTAATTCTTCCACCTCAGGCTCCTGAGAGGCTGGGACTATAGCCGCATGCCACTGGGACCAGCTATTTTTAAAAAAAATTTTATAGAGATGAGATCTTACTGTATAGCCTAGGCTGTTTACAAACTCCTGGTCTCAAGCAATTCTCCCAAAGTGCTGGGATTACAGGCATGAGCCACCATGCCCAGCCAGTTTCCCTTCTCTCTTAGCTGCCTGGTGAACTTGGGATGAAAGGTCACTCTCGAAGCCCTCTGCGTGTATTTCCACCCCAGCCCACTTGCTGCCCTGGGCTCTTCTTTGTTTACCCATCTGCCTTTCTTGGTCAGACTACAGCAGTCTTCATGGCAGGCACAGTAAGGAGGTGCTCAATACACTAGGGGCTCCACAAAGAAATGGATGCATGACTATTCAATATTCAAAGATCATGCAACTTATGAATTATGGGGCCCAGATTAGAAACCAGGGTCTCTCCGATGGTCCATTCTCTGACATGTGTGTGGCACCGTCTCTGTGCAGGGTGCTTATGAAGGAAAGCTGTAGCATTCTAACCGTGGCAGCAAAAGTCTTAGTTTGGGGTTTCATGCTGAGAAAAAGCAAAACAATTCTCCACTGAATAAATGAGTACAAAATGTCTAGGTTGTTCTACTGAAGCAAATGGTGTCATTGGAGTAATGATTACTCAGGGAACTTTTCTGTTTTCAAGTTCTTTTCATAATCCTTTGAGCCATCAGTATTCTAGACAAGCATTCATCCAATATGTACTTATTTAGTGATGCTGAGCAGGACATTGCCTGCGCCAGGGACCAGGGACAGATGGCGGAGGAGATGTGTCCCCTGCCCGTGAGAAGACACAGACAGGAAGAGTAAGCGCAGGCTGCGTGACCCTCACATGGGGAAACCCCGCCCCTCCTCTGTTCAGAGACACCCACTGGTTTCCCATCTCAGTCATTGTCGCCCCCAAGGTCCTTGCTGGGACTTCCAAGGCTCAGTTGTGCCACTCTGCCTCTCCAACCTCATTTCCCTCTGTCCCTGCACTCCCAAGTCTCTGCCTCTGGCCTCTGGGCCCCTGAGCCTCCATTTCCCTGCCTGAAATGTCCTTTGCCAGATAGCAAGTCCAGTGCCTCACTTCCTTCGGGTCTCTGCACAAAAGCCTTTCTGTCTGGAAGGGCTTTCCCATCCGCACTGTCTGCTGCTCACCTCCCAGCCATGCGTCCTGGGCTTAGGCAATCCTCCTGCCTCAGCCTCCCAAGTAACTGGGACTACAGGTGTGCACCATCACATCTGGTTAATTTTTTTTATTTTTTGTAGAGATGAAGTTTCATTATGTTGCCCAAGCTGGTTTCAAACTCCTGAGCTCAAGCAGTCCTCTTGCCTCGGCATGAGCCACCATGCCCAATTAACTGATATATTATATATGTATTTTGTATTGTATCTTTCTTTTACACACAAACACATCACAGATACGCAATTATAAATTCCTTGAAATTGGAATTTGCAATTGCATCCATATTCAACAAGTAGTTGTTGAATGAATGAATAAATACATTTTATAAATACTTAGGATAAACTTTATCAAAATATAACTGTGTGTAATTTTACAATTATAACAATTATTCTCTTAAACTGTACTGATGATAGCTCTTAGTAATGGTATCTGAATCTAGGTGTTTAGACCAATGCCTGGCTCTGGTTGATGAGGCTGTTTCCTATTTCTAGAAAACCATTAGAAGCAAGATACTGTGGCCGGGCTCAATGGCTCAGCCTATAATCCCGCGCTTTGGGAGGCCAAGGTGAGTGAATTGCCTGAGCCCACGGGTTCGAGACCCGCCTGGGCAACTTGGCGAGACCTCATCTCTACAAAATCAAAAAATTAGCCGGGCGTGGTAGCGCGCACCTACAGCTCCAGCTACTTGGAAGGCTGAGGCGGAAGGATCGCCGGAGCCCAGCAGGTCGAGGCTGCGGTGGCTGGGAGCGGCCACTGCACTCCAGTCTGGGCGACTGAGTGAGACTCCAACTCAAAAA
>CAUYQG010143753.1:0-10363 GCA_963574415.1 Tarsius wallacei | reverse complement strand
GTCCCAGGATTCTGGTTATCAAACAGGGGAAGCTCTGCCTTAAGGATAATGATAGGTTGTATAACCCACCTCCCTGGCTTCTTTTATTTATTTATTTTTTTGAGTTGGAGTCTCACTCCGTCGCCCAGACTGGAGTGCAGGACACGCTCCCAGACACCGCAGCCTCGACCTGCTGGGCACCAGCGATCCTTCTGCCTCAGCCTTCCAAGTAGCTGGAACTACAGGCGCGCTACCACACCCGGCTAATTTTTGATTTATTGTAGAGATGAGGTCTCACCAAGTTGCCCGGGCGGGTCTCAAACCTGTGGGCTCAGGCAATCCACTCACCTTAGCCTCCCAAAGTGCTGGGATTACAAACTGAGCCCCTGAGCCAGCCTCTAATTTACTTTTAAATAAACTTTTCTTTTTCTTAACCTCTTTGTGTGTTGCAATTCTTTGCAATTACTCGGATCTCTGGGTCACCTGGGGCTGCGCCTCCCCTCACCTCTCCATACACTCTCACCCTGTCTGTACCCTAACAGTCTCTGTAAGTGTGTAGCATTTTAAAAGATGGTAGCACTTTCACTTAGAGAGACCACCAACATGAACATTTTCTAATGCCTTAGAATATTCTTCACATGGTTATTCCACTAACCAGTTATGCCTAAACTTTTGCTTTTCTTTTTCTTTCCCCAGACTACTACCACCTGAGACATAAAATATCCACTGTCTTCATAAGAGGTCATCTCAGTTGCCTGAGATGGATTTTCTAATTTGCAGATTATTCATTCTTTTTATTTTTCTCTTCTGCTTTGTGTCCTTTGCCATTTCAGTAATTGATTAATGTTTGCAGAAATCTAGCAGGAAGTGGGGGGGAAATGAAATCAATTCTTAGGAACTCCAATAAAAGTCACTGAAGTCAATGGCTAAAGTTAAGATTTTTTTTCTGTGTAATGCCTCACATTATTAGCATGGAGGATCAAGGGCCATTTGGGCACAGATAAGCAACACAGTGGTTTAGAATTGTTCTGAGGCAATTTTCAATTTTCTGGTTCTTTATAAGTAACTTTCTTCTCAGTAGATACGCTTATTTAGGAATTTATCTTGCATTCTCTCCTCTTTTAGGAGAGATTTTCTTTTTTTTCTTTGAGTCAGACTCTCATGCTGTCACCAGGCTGGAGTGCAGTGGCACACTCACAGCCACCACAGCCTTAACCTGCTGGGCTCAGGCAATCCTTCCACCTTAGCCTTCCAAGTAGCTGGAACCACAGGCGAGCACCACCACACCCGACTAATTTTTTTATTTATTTTAGATATGAGGTCTCACCAAGTTGCCCAGGCTGATCTCGAACCCCTGGACTCAGGCACTCTTCTCACCTCTGCCTCCCAAAGTGCTAGGATTACAGGTGTGAGCCACCGTGCCCAGCTGAAGAGTAGATTTTCATGCTCATGTAACAAAGATTTTTTTTTTATTATTTCTTTTAAACATTTTACCAGGACTCCAAAAATCATGCATCTATATTGTGTTGGTTTGGATTTTTAGTTGCAAATAATAAAACAACTTAAGATAGGTAAGGAGTATGTGTTTGTAGATTTAGCTAGATTACATTTCTAAATATTTCTTTTGTGAGGTGTACTTATATGATTGAGTTTTAATCCATAGTAAGGGATACATCTTCCAGACTTTGCCCACAAATCTCCCTAAGAGCTCTTCCAAGCTCTTTTCCCTTCCACAGGGAAAGGCATAGTGGCAGGAGGATCAGAGATATAAGAGCCCAGAGGATAATTATTCTGGCTACTTGAGCAGTTGTCCCAGACTGTACAATGAGATTTTAAAATCTATTTCCTACTATAGTCTGCCCTACCCTAATACAGTGCATTTAAGATGTACTTTATAATTTATTCTTGATTTTATAAGTACATGCAGTTTTTATTCTTATCACAAGCAATACATAAATATTAATCAATTAATTAAAATCAATTAATTAAAATTAATTAATTTTAAAAATAGAATCTTTTTGGACTGTTGGATTGATTGATTTCCGGCATTGTACTCCATAAACAAGGAAAAAATAATTTTTAATGACTTTATCATTCACTCAGCTAGGCATTTAGAGAAATCTGTACTAAAAATGAAGTGTCTTTAAGAATCAGACTCCTGTGTCACAAGACTCAAATCTCACTCTTAAAATATTTGTTTTTTGATGGGAAGCTCAGTCATATTTTAAATTTCTTTTCCTTTGCGCTTTTTTTTTTTTGAGTCAAAGTCTCACTTTGTCACCCAGACTGGAGTGCAGTGACATACTCACAGCCATCATAACCTCAACCTGCAGGGCTCAGGTGATCCTTCCGCCTCAGTCTTCCAAGTTGCTGGAACTACAGGCATGTGCCACCACTCCTGGCTAATTTTTCTTGATTTATTGAAGAGATGAGGTCTCACCAAGTTGCCCAGGCTGGTCTCGAAACTGTGGCTTTGGGCAATCTTCTCACCTCGGCCTCCCAAAGTGCTGGGATTATAGGAGTGAGCCACCGTACCCAGCACTTAAATTTCTTTTCAATAGCAGGATTATTAGCCTCTATTTCACACACAAGGAAACAGTAGTAGTTTTCTGTTGCTGCTGTAAAAAATTGTCACAAATGTAATGGCTTAAAATTAAAAAAATGGCTGACCACGGTGACTCATGCCTGTAATCCCAGCACGTTGTGTGGCAGAGGCAAGAGGATTGCCTGAGCCCAGGGGTTCGAGACCAGCCTGGGCAACTTGGTGAGACCTCGCATTACAATAAATCAAAAACTTAACTGGGTGTGTGGCGCACTACGGTAGTTCTAGCTACTTGGAAGGCTGAGGCTGAAGGATCACCTGAGCCCAGCGAGTCAAGGTTGTGGTGGCCGTGAACATGCCACTGCACTCCAGCCCAGGTAGGTGGCAGAGTGAGACTCTGACTCAAAAACCAAAAAAAAAAATACAGAAATGTCGACAATTGTTGGGCATTGCTAAGGGAGGGACAGAGGGAGGAGGGTAGGGGACACATGACAACACAAAGGGTACAAGGTCCACTACCGGGGGAAGGAGGTCCATTCAGAAGCCCAAAATTCACCTGCATGCAGCCTGCCTATGTAGTTAATCCTCACTTGTACCTCAGAAATGTATGAACTTTCAGTTTGGTAGGTCAGAAGTCTGACACAGTCTCAGTGGGTCAAATCAAGATGTCCACAGGCCTTTTTTTCTTTTTTTTCTGAATGATCTATGAGAGAATGTTTCCTTTGCTTTTCCAGTTTCTAGAGGCTGCCCACAGTCCCTGACTCATAACTCTCTTTCTCTGTCTTCATAGCCAGTAATAGCAGCCTTGAAGGCCTTCTTACATAGCATCACTCTGACCCCCTCCTCCACCTCTCTTTTGATTACTTTGGGTTTACTCTGATAATCCAGGGTACTCTCCAGATTTTAATTCATCTGATTAGCTTTTTTTTTTTGAGTTGAGGTCTTGCTCTGTCACTCATGCTGGACACAGCTCACCGCAGCCTCGACCTCCTGGGCTCAGGTGATCCTTCCACCCCAGCCTCCCAAGTAGCTGGGACGACAGGTTTGCACAACCATGTTTAAAGAATATAATAACATATAATAAAAACATGCAATTATGTTTTATATTTTGCAAAGACGTGGTCCAGTTATGTTGCCTAAGCTGGTATCAATCTCCTGGGCTCAAGCAATCCTCCTGCCTCAGCCTCCCAAAGTACTGGGATGACATGTATGAGCCACTGTGCCTGGCCTTAGCTGGTTAGCAAATTTAATTCCATCTGAAGACTTAATTTCCCTTTGCCATACAACCTAATATATTCATAGATTCAAAGATTTGGGCTTAGACATCTCTGAGGACTATTATTCTACCTATTACAGAAACTGAGGCTCACAGATGTCAAGTTGGCATTACCAGTGTTTAGATTAATTATATGACTTTATTATTTGTATCTTTGCTATCTGTCTTTTAGCTCTTCATTACTGATTGGATTTATTCTTCTACCTCTTTTACCTAAAACAAGTCTTATTTTTTTGTTAGACTTCTTCATTTTAAAAGAATTTGAGTTTGTATTATAAGTTTCCTATGTGGCTACCTGTTTTTGTGACCCAAATTTGTTTGTTGCACAGATATTGCCAACAACATTTCTCTAGGCTTTCATAACTGTTCACATTTTAAACAACCCTTTCTTGTAATAAAATAAAAGTCTTCATTCCTTCAGAGAGGTGCTTTTTCCCCCATGGCATAAATACAAAATATTACATTGGAATATGAAATAGACAATTTTGGAGCTTATAGTCAAGTGGTGGAGGTAGAAGGAAGCAGTTCTAAAATAATCACAAAAATATAAAATTATAAACTAACTTTCCAGAGAGAGAGAGAGAACTAATTCCTCCCATTAGCTATAATGTCATATCCATTAACCAACCTTTAGCTATCCCTCTTCCCACCTCCCCAGGCTTAGTATACATATATCGAAATATAAGACTCTACCCCCCATAAATATGCACAATAATCTTGTGTCAATTAAAAATAATAACAAAAGTGGAGGGGGCTGTGTACATGGAAAAGGGTGACTGACTTTTGGGAAAAGGTCAGTGGAAATTTCCCCATGAAGTGCTAAGATTTGAAGGAAAGGAGCAGAAACTTAGAGTGGAGTAGGGTTAGGGAAAGCATGTAGTGCGGTTGTAAGGAAGTTTTGGCCAGGCACGGTGGCTCATGCCTGTAATCCCAGCACTTTGGGAGGCCAAGGTGGGAGGGTTGCTTGAGCCAGGAGTTGGAGACCAGCCTGGGAAACAGCAAGACCTCGTCTCTACTGCAAATTAAAATTTAAAAAATAGTTGGGTATGGTGGTGTGCGCCTGTAGTTCCAGATACTCGGGAGTCTGAGCCAGGAGGATCACCTAAGCCCAGGAATTGGAGGCTGCAGTGATCTGTGATGGTGCCACTGTACTCCAGCCTGGATGACAGAGTGAGACCCAACTCTAAATACATAAAAATATTAAAAAGTGATTCTTTAAACAAAAAAGAAAGTTTCAAGCATAGCATACATCAGCAGGTATAGAACTTTGCATGTGAGAAGTCTAGAAACCAGTGAAGTTAGATCGTAGACAGCAAAAACAATGGTAAAAGGTAATAAGGAGAACAAGTCAGGGGCCAAATTATTCAGGATTTTGCATCCATGTCGAATAAACATTTTGGTCATTGTCATAAGTGCTATTAGAGGCTATTGAATTATTTTAAGTCAGTAAGAAATAATACAACTTGTGTTTTGAATAATAATTCTGGATACCACAGAAAGAATGTGCTCATAAGAAAGCAACAGAAAATGAAGCTAATAGAGTCAAAGATTTCTCATCCTTCTGGGTGGAGTGGCTCATGCACTTTGGGAGGCTGAGGTGGGAGGATTGCTTGAGCCCAGGAGTTCAAAACCAGCTTAGGCAACATAACAAGACCCTGTCTCTAAATAATAATAATAATAATAAAATTAATTCATTTAAAAAAAGATTTCTCATCCAGGCAAGTGATGAGGGTAGCCTAGACCAGGATGGAAATAGACAAAAAAGGACAATACAGGTGCGGTGACTCACGCCTGTAATCCCAGCACTTTGGGAGGCAGAGGCAAGAGGATTGTCTGAGCCCAGGGGCTCGAGAACAGCCTGGGCAACATGATGAGACCTCGTCTCTACAATAAATAAATAAATAATTGTGGGACATGGTGGCGTGTGCCTCTGGTTCCAGCTACCTGGAAGGTTGAGGTGGAAGGATCCCCTGAGCCCAGTAGGTCAAGGCTGTGGTGACTGTGAGCATGCCACTGCACTCCAGCCTGGATGTCAGAATAAGGCTCCAATTTAAAAAAAAAAAGAACAAATTTGAGAGACGTTTAAAATTGTCAGAACTTAATGACAAGTAGGAAAGGGGAGAAGGAAGTATCAAGAATGGACCCTAAATTTTCAGCTTGTGCAATTAGACAAGGCTTTTAATGTGACAGGGACCATTGAAAGAAGTCTAGGTTTAGAGGGAAGGACAGTGCATTTTTAGTGTAAGATGTGCTGCTTTGACATGATTTTAGACTATGCATCCAAGTAGTGAAATCTCATAGGCAGAGACACAAAGTTTCTGGCTGATATCCTGAGTGAGGAGGAGGGAAGAACAGATTGAGATTAGAAGATGATTTTTAAGCCGGGCTTGGTGGCTCAGCCTGTAATCCCGCGCCTTGGGAGTCTGAGGTGAGTGGACTGCCTGAGCTCACAGGCTCGAGACCCGCCTGGGCAACTTGGTGAGACCTCATCTCTACAATCAAAAATCAAAAATTAGCCGGGTGTGGTAGCGCGCGCCTGTAGTTCCAGCTACTTGGAAGGCTGAGGCGGAAGGATCTCCCGAGCCCAGCAGGTCGAGGCTGCGGTGGCAGGGAGCGTGCCACTGCACTCCAGTCTGGGCAACAGAGTGAGACTCCAACTCAAAAAAAAAAAAGAAGTTTAGAGATTAGTAGAAGTGGGCATTGTGGTTGACCTAGGAGGCATTGGATGAAATATACCATGTCTATTAGGAATATTTACCAATGGTTTTAGGATCCTTTGACTCTCTGTCCCTCATTCCTTTACCTAAGTTGTAGTTATACTACCTTTTTCTAAAAAGAAATCTTCTACTTCATTTTTCTGTTCCTATTTCATTGAAAGAATTTGAGCCAAAAAGATCTTAAATATTTTTCTTATATTCCAAATGAAATAAATGTTTCAGTTTCTTAGTAATGAATTTTAACTTTAGTTATCCAAATGCTAAATTTTATTTTCAAAATGTTGGAATGGAGTTTCCTTTGTAGTGGCTTTTAATTTTGAGGCATCAGAAATATTTCATATCTGAGGAAATATAGACTCTTGTCTCAAAAGAAAGTGAATTTTCCCACATTCAAAATTTTGTAATCAAATGTATGAGATCCAGAGAATCCTCTGAAGTCCATCATCTATCCAAAGATTCATGAAAGATAGGAAATTAAATCCTTCTGCTTTACAAGATCACAGAATGAGTGTTTGCTATTTTTATCTTGATTTTAATGATATAATAGACTGCTTTGATTTTGGATACACTAGGTATTTATTCTAAGACTTGAATTCCTGATTTTTTACATATGTTTTGTTTCAGAAGTCATGACTTTTAATGATTATATAGTTTGATACTTTTCATGGCATTGAGCTTCTCTATAAATGACACAACAGAAGATCAAAGAAGTTTTGAGAAAGAGAAAAAAGCAAACCTTGATTTCACAAAAGCTATCTCTGGAGAGTAACTTTCAACCTGATACATTTTCCCTTTGGCAACCAAATTATTTTTTCCTTGTGCACAAACATATTTATTTGATTTTTCCTTATTCTTTTCCCCTGGAGGAATACACTGAACTAAGCTGCATCTGAAGTATGAGAAATCTTTTCTAGACCTTTATCTAAAACATAACAGATTGTAAACACAGTAATGTGAGACATGCAAAATTAATGTCTCTGCTTTTCCTCTAATTTTTAAATAGCAACGATTTTTCTTTCTGACAGTCCCTTACTGAGACTGCAAAGTCACTGCTTTTTTACTGTGTGGGCTTTAGTTTTCGGCACCCCATTTTTTAGCAATATATTGAATGTTCATTGACTTTGCAGCTGCAGCACTAAATGTAGAAGTGCTAGATGTAAATGTAGAAGATTCTTCAAATTGTGCGCATAGTCAGATTTTTTTTTAAGTCTGGATCCATCACCTGATTGGTCTGGTCACTGGTCCCCAGGCCGTTGAATAAAGGAGAATGCAATGACCATGACCCAAGTCTGGCACATAGCAGGCTCTCATAAGTCCTTGCTGCCACTAACCAAGCCTAACCTGACTTCGTGGTGGTAGAAAATCTAAGTGAGAATTATGGCAGCAGCCTTGCTCCCATCCAGCGTGACGGGCCACACTCTGAGAAGCATCGTGTGGTAAAACTAATGTGCTTTGTAAACATTTCCTTAGAGAGGGAGCCTGGTCTTTGAAATAGAAATGAAGACAGCAATATTTCCAAGCTTAAAGCTGGGTGAAAAAGGAGGGGAGAGACTATTGCAGAGTTGCCCAGCTTAGCGCTCACAGTAGCAGCAATGGATGTTGTTGTTTACAGAGTGAAAGTGAAAACACAGTGAGCAGAACCCAGTGATCTTGGCTACATGCCAAGGTTGGACCAAAATTTATCACCTAAATACGATAACCTAAAAGGAAGAGTAAAGCAGAAGATTGTTAAATTGGTCCATATTTTCAGTTTTTCCTAATCATGGTTTTTTGGAGTAATATAAGAGAAACATACAGAACTTGTTTCATTTTTAAAAAGTCAGTCCTTGGATTTGTCAGCAAGACAAATGGGATTTTATTTTATTTTTTTATTTTTTATTTATGTATTTTTTTTGAGTCGAAGTCTCATTCTGTTGCCCAGGCTGGAGTGCAATGGCATGCTCACAGCCACCGCAGCCTCAACCTGCTGGACTCAGGTAATCCTTCCGCCTCAGCCTTCCAAGTAGCTGGAACTACAGGCATGCGCCACCATATCTGGCTAATTTTTTTCATTTGTGATAGAGATGAGCCCTTGCCACATTGCCCAGGTTGGTCTCGATCCCCTGGGCTCAGGCATTCCTCTTGCCTCTCAAAGTTCTGGGATTACAGGCATGAACCACCGCACCCATTAACTGTGTTTTAATGCACATGACTGTGGCAAGAATAACATACAGATCCAAAAACATTTTCCTTTGTGGTTAGTTCTTGTGACCAGCACAAGGTGGTGGTCCCTAAGCATCTAAATATTGGAGAATTTTGAGATCAACACAGCAGATCTAAGCATTGACATGCAGTATCACCTAAAACTGCCCATTGCTCCAAAGTATATGCAGAGTGGGGAGGAAGGGACTTTCTCCAGGGGAAGCTAACATTAAATATTAACATAACTACAGAAAGACCAAATCAATCAGACTATGGAGCCACTGATCAGACATAGAAGCACAGAAAAAAAAAAAGAGAGAGAAACCTATAATACTAATTATAGCTCACATTTTTAAAGAACTTAATATGTAGAGTCACAGTACTATTCAATACTTATAGTAATCTAATTATGTAAGAGCCAATATTATTCCTATTGTATGGATGAGAAGACTGATATGTGGAGCTATTAAATAACTTGCCCTGACCACACAACTAAATGGTGAAGTATGAGGTCTAAACCAGACAGTCTGGTTCTATGGTCCATGCAGATATTGACAGGGCATTGTGCAACCAGGAACAAAACATCTGAAGTCGTGTTCAGTTCCTAATGCCTGCCCATTGTTATGGTGAGAGAGATGCATCAGGTAATCTTGCCCTGGTGCCTCCAGTATATATTTCACTCATTATGTTTATTTACTTCTTTAAAAAAAAATACTTTTTCCCAGTCTGTAGGCTGTCTCCCTACTCTCCTGATGGTTTCTTTAGCTTTGCAGAAGCCTGTTAGTTTAATGAGGTCCCACTTGTCTATCTTGTCTCTTCAGTAAATGGTGCTGGGAAAACTGGCTGGCCACATGCAGAAGATTAAAGCAGGACCCCTACCTGTCCCCATACACAAAAATTAACTCCAAATGGATCAGAGACCTAAATGTAAAACCGCAAACCATAAGAATCCTTGAAAATGAAGGGCATACCCTCATGGAAATTGGAACTGGCATCCAATTCCTGAACAAACCCGAAACCCACAGACCATAAGAGATAAGATAGACAAGTAGGACCTCATTAAAGTAATAAGCTTCTGCAAAACCAAAGAAACCATCAAGAGAGCAGGGAGACAGCCCACAGACTGGGAAAAAGCTCGTTCTTCAAAAGGATAAACAAGATCGATGGTCCCCTAGCTAGACTGACCGAGAAAAAGAGAGAAAAAGTCCAAATAAACACAATCAGAAACACAAAATAATGAAGTCACATCTGACCTTCAAGAATTACAAAAGATCATTAGAGACTACTATGTACACTTGTATGGAAACAAACTTGAAAACCTTAAGGAAATGGAGGACTTTCTGACATCACACAACCTGCCTTGGTTGAAACAAGAAGAAATTGAGACCCTAAATAGACCAGTAACAATCAAGGAAATTGACTATGTAATAAGAAAACTACCTACAAAAAAAAGCCGTGGACCAGATGGCTTTCCAGCAGAATTCTACAAGACATTTAAGAAGGAGCTGATACCAATCCTACTGAAGGTATTCCAGGCGACTGAGAAAGATGGAACTCTCCCCAAATCATTGTATGAAGCTAACATCACATTGATACCCAAGCCAGATAAAGACCCAACAAAGAAAGAGAACTACAGGCCAATATCTTTGATGAACATAGATGCTAAAA
>CAUYQG010143752.1:0-43406 GCA_963574415.1 Tarsius wallacei | reverse complement strand
ACAGCAATTAATACCATTTCCTTAATATAAAAGTCAGGCTATGCTAGTTCCTTCTTTGGACTTTCCAGTGACCTCCCTCAACAATTAAAATAAACTAGAGGCCAGGTGTTGTGGCTCCTGCCTGTAATCCCAGCATTTTGGGAGGTCAAGGTGAGAGGATCGCTTGAGTCCAGGAGTTCAAGACCAGTCTGGGTAATAAAGCGAGATCTTGTCTCTAAAAATTAAAAATAAAATAAAATAAAAATTTTTTAAAACTATAAATTCATTGTAGCAGTTTGCAAGACCCCATTTACCTCTCTCAGCTTCTCTCTTTCTCTTTCTCTTCTCCTTCCCAGCATGGCCTTCTTTCTTTCAAGGCATGGAGCACACCAATGTCCCTCTTGGCTTAGGGCATTCACACAGGTGGTTTCCTTTGCACACCTTTTCCCCTAAGTCTACACATGCCTCCTCCCCACTAGTAAATTCTCTGGTAAAATATCATCTCTCTGGAGAGGACTTCCCTGAACATGTCATCTGAAATACTTCACCATACCCAACACTTCAACTCATCACCATGTTTTATTTTCTTTGTGGCAATTAACCCTATCTCAAATGATGTATTTGCATGTTTGCCTATTTATTAGCTCTTTTGACCCATTAGAATGCCGGCTTCCTGGGGTCTGAGATCCTGCTCGGTTTGTTTCTGCTGTGTCTCTGAAACACGTCCTTGTACCAAAATACGCCCCCCTGCCATCTTCTGCCTTAGTGTCTCAGAGATTGCCATAAGAACTTGTGACTTTGTGTTTCCTTGAGTGCTCAGCATATACAACGGGATAAATCTGACTTTATTCGCTAAAATATTTGTGGGATGACTTGAAACCAGCTAAGAACAAAAGAGTGTCAGGAAGTGTAGAGAGAGGTAGTGAAAGGGGAGATGAGACAGAAACAAAAGGATTTCAATTTTGCTAAGGCTTGGCCAGGCCAAGAGTATCAAGTGACACCAAATAGCCTTAGTTAAAATAACAGAAACTTTGACAAATTAAGACGGAACTGCCTCAGACTGAGTTAAGGGGCCTTCTAGGCTCAAAACCATCTAACCTTGTGAAATGCTGCTACCCTAAGCAACTATGTGTTGTGGATCTTATTTCAGTCTGGAATAAGGCACACAACAGCAAGTTTGAAATGGAGAAGGCTCTGGGTTTGCCTATCAGAAGTCAACACCAAGGACATTTTTCCATAAAATGGAAAAGGTGGTTTACTGGCAATGATAGATTATTCATTTCTGAAAGTCCCCAGAACTTTAAAGAAAATTACTGCTCCAAAACTATAGCTGTGTGTTGTGTGTCATTTTTTTTTAATTGAGTCGGAGTCTCACTGTGTTGTCCAGACTGGCTGCTCATGGCCACCGCAGCCTCGACCTGTTGGGCTCAGGTGATCCATCTGCCTCAACCTTCCAAGTAACTGGAACTGCAGCCGCGCACTACTATGTCTGCCTTTTCAAAAATTTGTTTACTGTAGTGATAAGGTCTCACCAAGTTGCCCAGACTGGTCTTGAACCCCTGAGCTCAGGCAATCCTTTTGCCTCGGTCTCCCAATTGCTGGGATTACAGACTTGAGCCACCACGTCCGGCCAATTGTGTGTCATTAACAATGATCAATATCTGTTCATTCTCCAGCTCTTGAGGGCTCTCCTCTTCCGTCAACCCAAAGATTCTCTGAGTAAAGGGATGTCAAAATTCCAACAAGTGTTGGAAGAAAAGGGGTTTGGTGGCCCTAGGTTAGAAGGTAGCATGTGGCCAAAGGATTACATAGGAAGCCTCTTTGTTTTTGTCATCACCATCATTATTTTTCATGTTCACTCACTGCCTGTTACCTCTTCCCCTGTATCTACACACAGATTATTGCATTATTATTATGTATTATTATTACTTTCCAAGACATTCAACACCTACCAAGGTTTTTCACTTTGTCTGTTCCCTGGCCTTCTATGTGTGGAGTCTGTTTCAACAGCCATTTCTGTGGGGCTGTGACAGTATTAGTATGACAAAGAGTTGGTCAAACAGAAATTATATAAGGAGAATCATTGTAATTCAGACACTTAGTTCCCATTTAACATTGTAGATGCAGCCTTGATGAGTCACAGGTCGCGATCCTCATTCCCCTTCCTCGGTCACTCTTGTTTTTGGTCTGTGAATAGACTGGCACTTCTCCTCTTGAGTGCTATGGCACTGTACAAGGTTAAAAAATGCAAAACTTTTGAAAAATGCTTTTAACATTCTTGGGGAGAGTAATGGGTAAAGAACCCCAGAGAAGGAAACCCAGTGCAGAACTCCATGGCATTCATTAGTCCGTGCACCCACGGATGATGTGCAAAGAAAGTTCAAGAAAATAACCAGGTTATGCCAAAGTTGGAGTGGACTAGTACCCTGGTGCAGACTCCTCAGTTACACTAATATTCCTTCCCCCTCCCCTCCTTGTGATTGTTACCTTAGGAGACTAGGAATATTGCAAAATAAACATCTGGAAGCGTTGATAGTAAACATAGAAGAGAAATGTCTTGCAAAACCAGTCACAGGTCAGGAAGCCCTAATCTTATCAGGAGTCTTGGAGACCATAATTCCATAGGCTGTTCAGATGGCTGTTATGTTACCGTGAACACGTAGGTTTTCTTTCCATCCATTGTAGGCATCCTGTTTTGGAAAAGTCACTATAGTCTGTTTTTAAAGGCTTGCTGACTTTAGGATTGATCACTATATACGTTTTACTTTAAAAAATAAGAGGTGAAAGGAAATTCCAATCCTTTTTCAGCATGCACGGCAGAGAAAATGCACATGTATTTATATTTATTTTCATTTACTTATTCAATTTTATGTATTTATGAAATGTTTATGACCATAGGATAATCATCTAGAATCCATTCTTTCCTGAATGTGGGCTATGGATTGCTAGCATCAAAATCTCTGGGGAGTTTTGCTTAAAAATACATGTTTTGGGGGCCCACCTTGATCTACACAATTCCTAAGGTAATATCTGGATATCTGCATTTTAACCTGTTTCCCCAAAATTCTCAGGCACACCAAGTCTGAGAACTACTGAGCTGCAAAAAGGCCTAAAAGTCTACTGGTTAGAGTGGCAGTCTGGGGTCAGCCTTCAAAGCATTGAGATTTATTTATTTACTTAGCTATTTAGAGATGGTCTCATTATGTTGCCCAGGCTGGTCTCGAACTCCTAGCCTCAAGTGATCCTCTTGCCTCCATCTCCCAAAGTGCTGGGATCAGAGGTATGAGCCACTGCACCCGGTCCATTGAGTTTTATTTCTACGTGCCTGCTTTTCCTTATCTGTAAAAGAACACAACTTGAAGTTTAATACAAAAAGAGCATACTTTTTCTCTTGGGGGGTTTTAATTTGGGGTCCATGCGTAAAAAAGAAAGTCATGATTTTCATTAGATTTTCAAGGATTATTGGCCGAGGAAGGTAGGCTCCAAAACCAACTTAGAGGCATGCGTTCCAATTTGGCTTGGAGCTAAAAGAAAGAATTGGGCACTGGAGTTGGACCAGAAAGTGCTTGAATCTTACTTTCCTTCCCAATTCTTTTAATGAAGGATGAATTCTCAAGTTTGTGAGGAATGAGAAATTTAGGGTCTTTTTACTCCCAAAACTAAAGCACACCTTGGACCTCATATATCTACTTTCTCCCTCCCAGGGATGGGGAGGACAGGACTAAATTGCTTATAAATTGCATAGTACTGCACTTCTGGAAGGACAGAAACATACACCAATGCGTGTGAAAGAGGCACTGTGATCATTTTCTTAAAGTTTAGAGGTGCAATTCAGCATGAGGATTAACTGCACCTTTCTCTCCAGGATTCTGGTGTAAATACAGAAACCACAGTCATGTATGGGCCTGAGCAGGACAGTAGAATGTGGAAGTGGGTTTGGAAACAAAAATATTATGTCAGCAGTTTTCTCTTTCATTTATTCACCCTTATCAAAACCAACTTTTTAACTCAGGGGCCCAGTTAATAAAAACATAGATAATTTGGAAGAGTTTCATGTTTGGGGTTTAAAAAAAAATTTTTTTTTTCTCACTCCCTCCAGGCAAAAGTGTTGGAGGCCTAATTCTCCTTGCAGAAATCCTCTTAATTAGTCAGTGCTGGTGAACTTCTCTGCTCGGTGTAAGGAAAGGTCAGTTATTAACTGTACACAGAGCCTACAGCTGGAGTCCGTGTGGAATGAAATGAAACCACAAATACAATTCCACAGTTTAAGCCTGCCTTTTTATTTCTAATACCTTCAAAACCTCTTCAAACTCGTTCTTACTTTTGTAGTTTTTTTTTCCATTGAAACACGTTTAACAATGAAAACAGTCATCCGAGTATATTTTCAAGGCTATCATTCAGAGAAGTGAGTAATCCTTTTCAGAAGAACTTGATGTATAATTGCAAAGTATTGGGCTGAGGGGAGTCAGGGAGAGAATAGTCAGAAAGAAGACACGGCAGTGCTTTGAATGTATAATGTGCAAAAGGACAACATTCTTCACTGATTGTGAAAGTCCCTACGAACTTCTTTTCCAGATAAAAATGCTCAGCAAATGATGGTCAGGTTGTGGTGGCCATACATTTTCCTCCACATGAAATGGGGAGACCATGGGGGAAGCCCCAGAGACCAGTGGTGAGTGGGTACTAGGGGAGCTACAGACATTGACTTTGCGGGGTTGGCTTTGAGTGTGGCCCCTGATGAGATTCCAAGTTGTAGAAAGGAAGTGGCAAAAGGCAGGTGAGTGGTATGAAGCCATCTTATGGTCTGAGGGAAGTGACCATCTGCACTTTCTTACTTTTTGATTTTAGGTTGTACAAAGGTTCTATTGTTTGCCTTCATCGTCCCTTGTGAAATCTCTCTGATCCGAATCATGAGATCGATAGACTCCCTTGTTCCCACATTTCCATCATGATTGCCAGGGCCAGGAACATTGCTTGCTCTGGATTGACGCAGGTCACAAGGGACACCTGGATTATAAAATGTATCAGCGCACTGACACAAAACAGTGAGGTGAGGGGTCTGACTTTAGTAACAGACAACTTTTAGTTCGAATCTCAGCTCATGGTGGCTCATGAGCCTATCATGTGTGTGTCTTATAATACAAAACACAGAAAAAAGATCACTTTCCACAAATTCCGATAGAATAAAAAAGGCCATAATCTTAGTGTTTCACACAAACAAATATATAGAGAAAAACAGAATGAAATGCTAAGGGACATGAGATTTAGAAGAAGGAAAGACTGATGAAAGGTGACACTTCCAGGGATGAATCCAGCCTGGTGCGGGCATCATCCCCTATCTCTCCAGCTGAATAGGTGGGCTCAGAGATTCACCTGATACAATTCTACTAGTCCTACCAGTGTTCATGAGTACACAGAGTAGTAGATCATCTTTTCCAAGGTCTAGAAGAGGGGGCACAAGTGAAAGTCCGATGGCTCAACATTTAAGGGGGCACTCACTCTCAGGGTTGGACAATGGCCAACCTGCCCCTAAGAGCAAGCACCTCCTTAAATCATGTACCCTGGCATCTCACTTGATTCAAACCAGACTGTCCCGGCACCACACTTGGGCCAAGGGGAAAGTGGGGATTTGGGAGATGACCTCTCTTGATCAAGGTCCCCACAGAGTCTGCCAGAGAGGTGTCTTCTCTGTCTTCATTACTTGCCCACTTCTCTCAAGTGTGACTGCTCCCAAGAGCCAGTCCTCAGCCATGTCTTGGCTCCATGCAACACCAGAACATTAATTCATGCATTCCGACGACATCATCAGGCTCAGATCCCATATAAACTTCTGCCCACAAAAGTCTGGATCTCCTGTTCGCTGCCATTTTTTGAGTTCTTTCTGTAGTCCCCATTCTGGGTCATAAAGATTCTTAGGTTAGAACTGACACCACCATTTGGACGTGAAAAAGTCCTGGTGGCAGTCTCCCTTTCTTAGGGTACCTCAGCAACCATGCAAGAAGTACCAACAGGTGCCAGGCGCAATGGCTCATGCCTGTAATCCCAGCACTCCCAGAGGACTGCCTGAACCCAGGTGTTCGAGACCAATCTAGGCAACAGAGCAAGACACTCATATTTACAAAAAAAATCAAAAAAATTAGCTGAGTGAGCTGTGCCTGTAGACACAGCTACTCAAGAGGCTGAGGTAGAAGGATTGCCTGAGTGCAGGAGTTGAGGGCTGTGGTGAGACGTGCTAATGCCACTGTACTCTGCCTGGGTGACAGAAGAGACCCCAACTCAAAAAAAAAAAAGGACCAATAGGGAGAAAAAAAAAGAGGTACCAATAGTTCAGTTGCCCTTACCTTGAGTTTCAGTTTCCCTGAACACAGTAATCTTGTGCCAGCTGTTCTGATATTAACCTCGGGGAGCTCATTCTGGCATCTCTGCCATGGGGGCCCAGACATAAGGCTTAAGAGGAATCAGGGGCCCTTCAGGGAGAATGGTATAGTACAGGGATGGAGAAGCAAACCAGTTGACCTCCTAGGATTTTTCTGATCATGTGGGGTTTTCTAGATGCTTCTGTTCTTAAGGCTGTGACAAAAAAAGTGTGAGCAAGAACGCAAAAGGGGAAAAAGACCTTGAGGAGGGATAAGATCCAGGGAAGGCTGAGTATTCTGTGCTGCCATCCATCTAGGCATTGTCATATTTCGTGAGACCCTGCTGTGTGCGGGCTAGGTGCTGGATGACAGGGATGTGAAGATGGGCAGGCATAGTCTCTGCCCTGAAGATGCCAGTGGCAACTGAAGATGACAAGCACAGAAATCTGTACTTTTCGTAACTGACTTGTTACTGGGATAGAAGTTGGTCGTGGATGCCAAGGGAGCACAGAGCAATGAGCACTTCTACTCCAACCTGGTAGTCCAGTAAGGAGATCGCAGAAAAGACGATGCCTGAGCCGAGGGGTGTCTTCGTTTATTCATCCATTCGACAAATAATTATTGAGTGTCAACTGCCTTCTAGACGTTATGGTAGGTTTGAGTGATACAATGACATACATGGTTTAAAAATGGAATTGAAGTTAGGAAAAGAAGACAACTATACATGGCAAATTTGATAATAATATTTTAGGGCTAATCAGAGGGCTCTCATACCTCCCTATATCTACCCCTAAGGCTTCCTGATGCCTCTGCCATTAGAGATTCATTCCTGTGTCTGAGACATATTCAGCATTGCCACTTGAGTGAATTACAAGTAGGTTTGACACAGCAAAGGCCAGAGAGTTGCCTGAGGGTATTTGGGGCCAGGGTTGCAGTGTAGGAATTGCAGTAGGTACAAGACAGGAGTAACCAAGGACAGACCACTCCCTCATCTTCCCCCAGGGAGTACCTGGAGCTGGCTTTAGCAAACCCTACAATTGAATCCTGCTGACCCACGGTTTAGATGCATGTGACACCAGGTCACCTAGACAGCCCCTCAGCCTAGGTCCACTGTGAAAACACAGGACACCCAAGTTGAAGGGAATGTTGAATGACACCATGTGGGTGTGCACTGGTCTGTGACCGGAAGGTTCGCTGGAAGCAATTTGCAAAGGAGGCCTTAGAAAACCACCTGGATGGTTATTGTAAATTAAAAAAGGAAGAGATGCCACTTTTTTTCTGAATAATTTTTAATACTAGGTTTATGGCTGGGTACATGTGATAGTCATTACAGCTTATTTAACTCTGAAATTATCTGGCCCCTCAAACTCCACTGGGACTGTAGAAGTCATGGGTTAAATTTTAAAAACAATGTCTGAAAGAAGATGATATGTTTTTCCTTGAGGAGAATAAATTCAAACCTAAGAAAGAAAAAAAAAATCAGCTTTCTCTAGGAAGGATCTTTATTGTTTCATATGTTTGCTGTGTAACGTGTTTGAGTTTAGAAACTCACCCAGGCACACACTCTAGTTGGCTGTTGAACCCTTCAGTTCCTAGGATCCACGTTGTGCCTTTCCTATTGGGTTGTTTTGGAGGGAGTCCAAAAGCATTCTGAACTCTGAGCTCAAATCTCAGAGGTCTCCACTTCTTCGGAGCCGAGCATTTCATCAGGAGCTGGGAGTGTGTGAGTGAGTTACGCCGAACAGCTGTGCGGTACCCACCACCCTCTCCCCAAGGATGACACGCTCTGCGAAGGAGGGTGTTGCAAGCATTCCTGAGCAAGTCAGCTAATCTGGAGGCCTAGCTTGTTGGCCGGGGGCTACTTCTAAGAAGGCTCCCGCTGGAATTGCAGCATCTTATGACTTCTATCTACAAAGCCCCCTTCTTCAGAGAAGCATCTAAGATATGGGGCCAGGGGAGCTGGGGAGAGTGGCAAGAGAGGAGCCAAATGGGTGAAAAAGGAAGCCCTTGAGTCTGAGGGGAATTTCCTTTTGGGAACAGGATATTCTCTTGCATTAGCTGCTCACAGGAAGGAAAATGGGAAAGCAAGGTTTCTTTTCTAGTGGGTAGACCTTGAGCAGCCTGTGAAATGCCTGATTTGGAAGTGGCAGGAGGGGGTCACTTGTGTCTGACCAGCAAGTGCAAATGTAAATATTCAGACACTTGGAACTCTGAAATTGATTGCAACTCAGGCCAGCACTCCGAAGAAGTTTTATTGGGATGTCAGTGTGTTCTGGCACGTTGGTGGTTTAATGGCAACATCATCACCAGGGACAGTCAGACATTTCTGGGTCCTTGGTGTTTGTCTGGGTTTTAGAAGCACGGAACCCATTAGCTACGTCATTCCCTGACCAGAGGCACCCTGGTCACCTTCTAACACAGTGATGCTGGTGTGTGTCATCAGAGGTCTGTCCTGGCTTTGGCCAAAGCTATCCCCTTCTTTGTTATTTCCCAAGCAAGGAACAGGAAAGTTACCTTTATAGAATCTTTACCCATAGCACAGGGTCCCTTTTGACTACTTCACTGAAAAGCAGCAGGGACCTTTTACCTATTATCTAGTGGCTTACCCCAGCCCCTGTGATGTGGTGTAAGAAAAATTCTAGAGGAAACATTTTCCCATTGAGTTGGCAAGATGTAAATTTGGAAAACTCCACCACATACCCATGTTGATACATCTATAATAACAGCATTTCGTTTAAACATGAAAACTAAGGTGGGGTGGGGCCTTGTAGGGGATGGAGAAAGGAAGGTAAAAGTCTTTAGCTTTATATTAATCAAGAGGGTCAATGGCTCATTTAAAAAGGAGAAAGTTCACTTTGGGAGGCGGAGGAGAGAGGATTGCCTGAGCTTAGAGTTTCGAAACCAGCCTATGCAACATGGTGAGATCTCGTCTCTACAATAAATCAAAACATTAGCCGGGCATGGTGGCACATGCTTGTGGTTCCAGCTACTTGGAAGACTGAGGCTGAAGGATCACCCGAGCCCAGAAGGTCTAGGCTGCGGTGGTCATGAGCATGCCGTTGCACTCCAGCTTGGGTAACAGAGGGAGATTCCAACTCAAAAAATAAAATAAAATAAAGGAGAGAGTCATTTATGCAAACTCTTTTTGGCTGAGCACAGTGGCTCATGGCTGTGCTCATCCCAGCACTTTGGGATGCAGCAAGAGGATTGCTTGAGCCCAGGAGTTTGAGACCAGCTTCAGCAACATAGTAAGACCTGTCTCTACAAAAAAAATCAACAATTAGCTGGGTGTGGTGATGCATGCCTATAGTCCCAACTACTTGGGGGGCTAAAGCAGAAGGATCGCCTGAGCCCAGGAGGTCAAGGCCATGGTGAGCCATGATCATGCCACTGCATTCCAGCCTGGGAACAGAGTGATGAGACCTTACCTCAAAACAAAACAAAACACAACAAAATCTTGTCAACCTGCCTCTAAGTGTAAAAGCTTATAGGAACTATTGAAAATTTTGTTTTATTTATTCCTTACAGCAGAGGAAAAATCAATGGCTGCTTGGCAAGTCAGACGTAAATGAGTTATACAGGCCACTGACATGGTGGACCAAACTTTATAACAACCACATTTGCCGCTGTCAGGCCACGGGCTTCAGTGGCGCCAGCTGTAATTACGGCTGATCACCTCTAATTCAGAGCTGCCTGCCTTGATAAAGGTGTCACTCGGAGCCACTATGGCATCAGCATCAATTGAGGATGTCATGCCAGAGGCCAGCCTGCTGGAGAAAGTGCTTCCCCAGCCCAGCCCCCAGGGTCATGGAGACCCTTGGGCAAATCTTGCTTTTTAACTCTTCACCCCAGCATAGTGATACTCCCTGAGCTGTGATTTCAATTCTGAGGGATTCAGATGAACATCCTTGACCTCCAGCAGCAGATATCTTTAATAAGCTAAGAGATTTCTCTAAAAAGAGTTTAAAAGACAAGATCCTCTCTACTCTGCAACGTGCAGCGAGATGAATATTTGTATAGTCTACCTGGTTCACCGTCCACAAAAGCTATTAGGGGAAACAGACTGTAGCAAAAGCTGTGATCAATTTTGGAAAAAAAAAATGCAGCTTCATGCCTTTCTTCTGCTTTTGTGGTATTTAAAAAAAAAATCCTAGTGAACTTCCTATTTTTAAAAATTATTATTATTTTCTTTTTGAGGGAAGCCTAAAGGGTGAGGAGAAATAGAAAACTAAGCCGGGCACGGTGGCCTATGCCTATAATCCCAGCACTTTGGGAGACAGAGGCAAGAGGATTGCCTGAGCCCACAGGTTCAAGACCTGCCTAGACAACATGGTGAGACCTCGTCTCTACATTTTTTTAAAAAATTAGCTAGGCGTGGTGGCGCACACCCATAGTGCCAGACACATGGAAGGCTGAGGTGGAAAGATCACCTGAACCCCTCAGGTCGAGGATGTGGTGGCCATGAACGTGCTACTGCACTCCAACTTGGGCGACAGAGTTACTCAAAAAAAGAAAAAAGAAAAAAGAAAGAAAACTGAGAGAAGATGGGCGAAAAAGCTTGCTAGTAAAGTGACTGTGTCTGGACTGTTCTAGGTAGTCCTGAGTGGGGAGGTGTGAAACAAGGGGTGGAATTCAGCAATTAAAGGGGCTTTACCGTCATTTGTGAGGGATCATACTTGACTGCCCCCACTGCCCCAGGCTGTTTTTCCTCACTCTGTAATTAAAAAAGAGACACACATACTGTCTGTTCTCCCTATATCCTCTTTAAACTCACAGACAGCCCCACCCGCACCAGCAGGCCCCTCCAGCAAGTTAAGGAAGGGGCAGCCTGTCTTTCATTATGAGGGAGAGCATGTTTGTGTGCCCTCTTCTTTGGACGGTTCACCTGAGAGCGGAGTGCTCACCTCGGAAAGGCAAGCTTTGTGTTTTACAGCAAGGGTCCTTTTCCTTTGGCACATACAAGAGTGACCAGCAGGGGCCAACGGAGAAGTGACAGTGATTTCACAGTCCCGGATGGCTCCAGATATGGGCACAAGTTTGGACTAGAAGTGATTTTGCCCTTGCTGACAGGGAGGTCAGATACGACAAGTCTCTGGAGGGGTGGTGGTTGGCACTCAGCAACAGAAAATCCCATCCAGCTCCAGGAAAAAAGGGCCCTGGGCGATGGAAACCCTGTCACCTGGTTCTGAACTGCAGCCCAGGCTGCTCACCAATGTTGGTTTTTCAGACTCAGACCTTCCAACCTGCTCTTTCACTCTTGGCTTCTCATCTCCACACGTGTCTCAGTGCTACTTCCCTTTCTCCAAACACAGGGGCACTTTTTTTAACCTGCATTTTTTAAAAATCAAAATGAGACGACTCCTGCCTACAGAACTCCTGGTCCCTCTCGGAGCCCTCCGATGGCAGCTGTAGGGCCATCCCCAGCGTCACTGTTTCCCCCTCTGTTTACCCGTTTCTAAGGGCAATTGCACCACGAAGGCTCTCGGAGTCTGGAACTCGGCCTGGGGCTGTTTTGGTTACATTGAAGTTTTTGCTTCAGTTCTGCCAGATTTAAATGGTGACTTCACTAGCACTGAGCTAAAAGGGAGAAGGGGGAGGAGGGCGAGCCCAGGAGAAAGAGAGCAGCGAGCCCAGCCGGAGGGAGAGCCAGAGCTAGGCGCAAAAGAAGGGCAGTGCATGACATCATCGCTTGGCCTGGAATCAAATGGGAAGGATATGACTCACTCAAGCTAGTTAAGCTTTGGCTCAAATTCTACACACACTCATTCCAGAGCTCTCATGTTCTGCACCTCAGGAGGGAATTCAGCCTCAGTGATGTCCATGAGGTTTGTTTTTAATTTTATTTTCTTTTTCCTGATTTTATAGATTTTTTTGCCCCCACTGCCTTCTGCTCTCGAGTCTTCGTCCTCCTCCTCCTCTTCCTCTGCTCCCCCTTCTCCCCTTTCTGCCCGTCTTTGTTTCTCCTCTTCTTCCTTCTCCTCTTTCCCCAGCCCCTCCGCTCCTCTTCTTGCCCGTGGAGGCATTTCTTTTCACTTCGATCAGAGTTTTTGTTCTAGTACAGAGAGACCTGAATGAGTTGAACAGAGGCCGGGTTGGGCAAGGAGGAAAAAAAAAAAAAAAAAAAAAAAACCAAAGCAAAGCAACAGGAGCAAATCGGCCACAAATAAAAAGCGAAGCGAGAAAGAGAGCAAACTCGGGCGAAGTTTCTTTGCTGTGGTGTCGCTCCTAATCGGAGGAGACAGGGAGAGAGTTAAAATGCAGGAACCAATCGCCTGAATGGTGATGTAATGCAAGAACCGCAGGGTAGTTAAGTAATGTGAGAGCGAGGGGGTCAGGGTTGCAAAGCATTTACCTGCTCTCAAGGGGTTTTCAGTTTATTATCAATTGCAGTGACTGTAACCGGCTTCAGACTGCAATCTCTAATTATTCACAGACGCCCCCTTTTTTTATCTTTTATTATTAAAAGTAAAACTGTATTATGGTATTTTAAAATAACATGATATTATCACAGCTGTGTATTATTTTCCACCAGGATACTCTCTCTCTCTCTCTTTTTTAAATTTCTCAAAACGGTTGTCTTTTCATAAAAGGTTGAAGTGATGGGTGTGTGCGTGGGGGGTGGTGTGCTTTTTGAGTGTAATTGGTGAATTGTGAATGACCGGGAAACTATTTGTGTGCGTTGTATGACGAGTTAATGCTTGTGCTGCTCTATGTATTATTACGAGTATACTGTAGGTTTTTTAAGTGACATAGGATGATCCTCAAAATAGTTAGTCTTTTGCCTATTATTTCAGTGAAGGTTAACAGCGATTGTGCATTTGCTCCAGCGATTTAACTTTCTGTTGCTCCACGTGCCAGCTGATCCTCTGCTATCTCTAAGACGTTTATGTTCTCAAATTAATTTTAAGATGAGATGCTTCAGTCGGGAAAGGGGTGATAAAAACTTCTTGGTCGTGTTGTGTTAGAAGCAGTTGGTGAATATTTGAGAGCAAGGAATGAGCATAAAACACCGGGAGAGAGGGGCAAATGATTGTGTTCTTAATGTTTTCAGGAGCTCATGTACCCAGAGAGAGATTGTTCTGTTTTGAAAATTATTACCACATTTCTGTGTGTTTCATAAAATAGAATTAGTATCACAACGTACTGCCTGGGTCAAGTGCTTTCTAAAACCATTCAGCATTACGAGATAGTTAGAAACTGAAGCCCTCTAAGGAGAGCGAGCCCAACACTCCCTCACTCCTTGTACTTCAAAACTTCTTTTGGCTTAGTTAATCTTGATCATCGTACAGCTGGATGCGCACTGAGGATGCGGCACATACCAGAAAAGTGTTTATGTTTATTTATTCAACGCATGTTTGGGATATAATTAATCATGACTTTATGGATCTGCTCTCCTCCCTCCTTTTTGGGGCAGAAGTGGAATGGGGAGAGGGAAGGAGGGAAGTGATTTCTGGAGGAAACAGCGTGATGTAGTGGGAAGGCCTAAGTGTTAATCCTGATGCTTAACCTTGAGCAAATCACTTAAACCATGTGGGCTTCACTTTCAAGTGAGGCCGAAGACAAGGTGGGCTAGGAGCTCCTCTCCCACATAGGGAATCAGTCTTAGATGCTCTCTGAAATCCCTTTCTGCTTGAAAGTGCCATGTCTACGCCCATGTTCTATAAAACATTGCTAAAGGGTATTGGGAATAGCTTTTCAGAGAAAAGTACATTCTAGATTCATAATGAATTAGTACCTGAAAAGAAAAGAATGGGAGAGGTTGAAAAGAAACATATCTTTCCCCACTTTGAAGTTTTTTTGGTCTGTTTGTTTTTGTTTTTTGCTTTTTGGCATGAGGATTCCATGCATGGTGAAATTCTTAGTTTTCAAATGCTGCCTGTGAGGAGACCTCAATGAAATATAATTTCCTAGGTAAGCTTATAAAAAGGAGTGGCGGAGTAGGCAGGGGGAATTTACCTGTCCAGTAAACTTTCCTAAAAGATCCCACACATCCTTCAGATTCCCAAAATGGTGCTAAAAATATAGGAGACATAGGCCCCCTGGCTTCAGTTGCTCAAATGGTGCAGAACAATATTTTTAATGAATTAATTCCCCCAAAGATTACATGACTACTTGATACATTTCAATAATTTTAACATAAACTCGAGTTTTTAAAGGAGATTTAAGGCTACATTTGCTTTTCAAAGATCATGAAAGGCACAACTGTAATGTGCGTGTTAAAGAGATAATTTTCCCAGACAATACTCCTATTTGTCAGCCAGCCAAATTCCAGGGTAGTCGCCTTATTATAAAGTATATATTTACGTATCTGGGTTAGTAGCCTTGTTGTAAAGTATGAATTTATGTATTTATGTGGGCCCAGTTTAATGGTACATAAGAAAGGACCTTAACTATGCCTGTCTGTGGGAAGAAATTACCCAGAGCTGAAATGAAACCAGTGGTGAAGATTATTAGTCATTGTACATAGTTTGATGAGTGCTAAGAGTGTGCTTGGGACTCTTTAGGAATAACGAGGACATGATTTCTTTTTTTAGAACATTACAATTTGTGTTGACTTGGTTCCGAGTTGTTCACCCATAATCAGAAATCCCCTGCTTGTGACTGACAGAGACAAAGTCAGGAGTGTTAGCCCAGCTGTGCCCTATATGCGCCAGGTGTGATGCCAGGTCACACTGGTATGATCTCAGTTCATCATGGTTACCTACAGTAACCCAGAGGGGTAAACATTATTCATTTCAAATTAAAAATTATGAATGTTTGGTGATGTTTTGTTTTATGGTTTTTGTTTTGATTGTTATTTATTTATTTATTTATTTAAATAGACATGGGGGCTTGCTATATTGCCCAAGCTGGTCTTGAACTCACAGCCTCAAACAATCCCCTGCCTCAACCTCTCAAAGCGCTGGGATTACAGGCATAAGTCAGTGCATCAGGCTGGATTGTTGTTTTTTTAATTGCAAATTTATTTCAGATAATTGTAGATTTTCATGCATTTGTAAGAAATAATATGGAGAGATACCATGTACCCTTTACCCAGTTACCCCCAGTGGTGACATCTTGCAAAACTATAGTACAATACCACACCAGGATAGCGACATTGATACACTCTATTGACCTTATTCAATTTTCCTTAGTTTTACTTGAATTTGGTTTGTGTGTGTGTTGATTTGTCGATTTGAAAACTGAGGGTCAGACTTCCGAAAGTGCACACAAGCTCTGGCACCTGGAATCCAGTCCACTCTAGGCCTAACTCTCCATTACTGACAAACTCTCCACCACCGTCATGACCTAGTGCCCGTTCCTGTCACTGAATGTTACCAAATACCCAGTGGAGAATCCTGGTGACATTGGCTGTATTTGACATTCCCTTTGGGCATGGCCTGAATTGCCTTCCACGGGATTCCCCAGGGCCATGCTTCACAGGTGAACAGGTGACAGCAGAAGCACAGCTTTGCCAGGACAATGGAAGAGGCACAAATCTCTCCCTTCTGTCTTCCAGGCACAGAGCATAGCAATGACAACTGTTCATGCCTAAGCATTACTATAAGTTGATGCTGATAGACATTCTTCCTCTTCACCCTCCCATGTTTCCCTTGGTGGGCACATCTGTGGTGTGAAAGAAGGGGATGAGCCGGGCTCAGTGAGTGGATTGCCTGAGCCCGCGGTTTCGAGACCCACCTGGGCAACTTGGCGAGACCTCATCTCTACAATAAATCAAAAAATTGGCCAGGCGTGGTAGCGCACGCCTGTAGTTTCAGCTACTTGGAAGACTGAGGTGGAAGGATCGCTGGAGCCCAGCAGGTCGAGGCTGTGGTGGCCAGGAGCGGCCAGTGCACTCCAGTCTGGGTGACAGAGTGAGACTCCAAATAAAAAAAAATAAAAAAAAAAGAAAGAAAGAAGGAAATGGCATCATCTGTTGATCAGAGAAGCAGTGTGGAGTCTCCTAAAAAGTGCTTCCTTTATGGTCAAAAAGGCCAGGACCGAAGTTATTCTTTTACTAGCTAACTATGTGATTTTGGTAAACCACTTCACCTCTCTGTGCCGTGTATCTGTCTGCTTTATAAATTGAGGACAGCCAGGTCTACCTTGCAGAGTTGTTGGGAGGGGTAGGGATAACATTTTAAGGCCTCTGGCGTATAGTGAGATGCGCGGGAAGAGATCTTAGCAGCTGCTGTTGTTGAGGATGGCAGTACAGGGCTCTCCCAGCAGTGGTCACTGCCGCAGGTGCAACCTCCTCAGTTCTAACAGGGCTTCTTGTTCCCAGCCCTGTCCAGGCCTTTTCTTTCTCCAGGCTTTCTTCTGTTATGTCTTCTTGTTATTCAGGAAATCAAGTAGGTCTGAGATCACATCAGGTACTAGAAACAGAGAAGTTAAAGGCACGTCTGAGTAAAGTCTAATAAGGACTATTAGTTGAAATGCCAGATTTCCTGTGGCCTGGGTGGAGGGAAGGATACAGGACAACACAGTTTGGAAAAAGGACCCTTGCGTGCCCATCACACTCACCTGGGGCTTTGTGAATGAGGAAACTAAGTGAAACAGAGGTGATGAGAACTGAATTTGATTCCTAGCTTAACTAATAAAAGCATATATTTACAATAGCATGTGTGTGTTGCACATCTCTTTAGTTGAGTAAAGCTACCTTTTGAACTTTCTGCCTCTCTCTTAAATATCTTATCTGCTGGGGGAAAAATGGTATTTTGGAGATTGAAGAGAAAGGGACTTCTACGGTGGCAAGTGGGAGAGTTAGGATGGCAGGTGGTGGGATTATACAGCATCTCTGGGCCCGAGTCACATCAACAGTTGCATGCTGGGATTTCAGTTTCCATGCTTTGAATCTTAGCTGGAAGAAGGCCCCAGGGTGTCTCAAGCTGCATGATAAAAGTATTGTTTTGAATTTTACTTAGTAAGCATTGGTCAGGAAGACCAGGTCAACATTAAAATGCAGAAATCAATGTAGACTGAGAATGAGCCCTCTCATGTGCCTGACAAAAAAAGAAGGTGGGCAAATTTGGAACCATATTTTAAAGAAGAAGATGGAGGAGGAGGAGCAGCAACTATAAAATAAAGCGCTGGCTTCTCCTTTCTGCTCCCTTTTTGTTAGGTTTTTATGGGATTCTGACCTTCAAAAAGGACTCCTTTTGCATTGGATTGCAGAAAGATGTGTATTCAAGACCCCAGGCCATCACCTCGCAAGATGTGGAAATAGCCAAAAAAGGAGAGGAAAGTGGGTGGCACTGATAAACTAAGGCCAGGCCCATACAAATGTTATGATCCAAAATTTTTTTCTTTCTTTTTTTTTATACATATTTTGTATTTTAAAATTGTGGGGTACAGTTAAGGGTTAGGTATACAAATATGTATCGTTCAGGCGCCCTTGTTGATAAGGGGTGTCCCCCCCACCCCGTCCCCAGACTTAGACTACCGTTAATCCCACCTCCCTTCCCGTCCCTGTCCCCCCATAGTTTCCCATCACTGTCAATGATCCAAATTTCAGTTTGTGATTTTTAAATGACTTTGCTGGTCTGATTCAGATGTATGCTGCAAGACTCAGTGCTCTCAGAGATGTGTATTTCATGAGTTTTGGTTACAACAAGAGCAGTTCTTTGAGGACTCATACCCTTGAAAACTGAAATTGACTTGACTTAGCACTCCAAAGTCCACTCCATATACACAAACACTTTAAAACAAGTCCATACATCTTTCTTTCCTGTACCTAAGCTGGCAGGAGAGTTTATTTAATGATTGATGAGGCAATGCAGCACCCAAGGAGAATGAATCAATAGTTCGCTATTATTATGGAGAGTGGGACAGTTAGTTATACAATAGCCAAGATGCATCCAGCTAGCAACAAAGTCTTTCTTTCTCTCAACATGGTATCAAAAAGTTGAATTCTATCTTACAATTTTTTTCTTTTCTATCTGAATCATTGACATAGAACTGAATGTGTTCAAAAAAACAAAACCTAGAAAAAGCAATAATATGGCTCCAAATGAATGCTAAGGTATCTTTTAATGCATACACTCAATCATTCATCTTAATGGGAAAACGGGGCCAGGAGTTTGTGTTGTGTGAACTGGAATGCCTAGTGTGAGTTACTGTATTTTAGGAGCTCATGAGCTTTTTATTTTTTAAATCAAAGATCTTGAATTGAAGTCATGTTGGGCTGGACTCATGTGCTGACATGGCAGAAAGGCCAGATGGCTCTCTTGCAGCCTTTTTGGGCCTGTCCGCCCTCTTGGCTCTGCCCCTCTGCCCTCAATGGTACCTGTATCACTGCTTTTTGTTTTGTTTTGTTTTGTTTTGTTTGAGTTGGAGTCTCACTCTGTCGCCCAGACTGGAGTGCAGTGGCATGCTCCCGGCCACTGCAGCCTCGACCTACTGGGCTCTGGAGATCTTTCCGCCTCAGCCTTCCAAGTAGTCAGAACTACAAGCACACGCTACACGCTTGGCTAATTTTTGATTTATTGTAGAGATGAGGTCTCACCAAGTTGTCCGGTTGGGTCTCGAACCTGCGGGCTCAGGCAATCCACTCACCTCAGCCTCCCAAAGTGCTGGAATTACAGGCTGAGCCACCGAGCCCGGACTAATTTTTCATACTCAACATGGCTGGATGCGATTGGGCCATGCAAATAATTGGAGTCAGACCTGGATTTAAACTCCGGCTTTGCTATTTGCTAGCGATGTGAGTTTTTACCATCTATTGAATCTTTCTGAGCCTCAATTACTTCATTTATGAAATGGAATCCATGAGACTATAGTGCACTTAACCTAAGTACTCAATGCTAATTACTGAATAATGGAACCAGTTGACTCTTTTTTGGAAGTCTAGATAATGATACATTTCAGGCATCAATAATGTAGAGAGAAATACCATCATCGAACATTTCCTTCCAAGAAAGGTAAACTGAGTCATAGAAAACCGGTGAGGCTGTATGCAGTGGAGAGGTGAAGAGAGCATCATACAACTGGCTGTACATGACCATCTCCTCATGAGTCAAAAAATGAGGTTTTGGCTCTTAAGTCCTGTCGTTTATTTCAGCATCAAAAAGAGTCAGGTCTTTTTTTCACCCCTTTTTTAATTAAGTACTGGATTTCTTTTTTAGATGGCATACAGTAATTTTTCTTTTGCATCTACCTTTTGTTGACCTTATTTATCATAATACTTCCGTCAACTCAGCAACACTTTGCAATAAAGGGCTGATCCCATTTAATTCCTCTGGAATTAATCATAATAACAGCAATTATAAGAAACCCATTTAGTGTAAGTGTGGATGTCAATTGCTCTGGCATTGCGTGTTCGCCTTTGGTTTGCTCTCACAGCGTCCACCCTCATAAGGGTTTTGCAGTGACCTCTCTCTATAGTCAGGTTATTTTTCTGAATTCAGATCTTGCCCTAACTCAGCACATGGCTGCTTTTCGCCATTTCCTTCCTCCAAGAGCAAAGAGGAAGCGCCAGTGTACAGGTCACAGGGACCGTCATTAGGTTTGGATTTGCCCTCACCATCCGGAACTTCCTTAGCAGAACAATAATAATCTTAGCACTCTAATTGCATTGACAAGGTGGGAATCTTAGAGATTTTTCAGCCAACCTGCTCATCTTACAGATTCAGAAATCCAGGCCACCCACAAATACTAAGAGAATTATTTCGTATCATGAAACTGTTTGGCAGGTCGGCCCAGACCAAGCTCTGAGGCAGTGAGAGGCATATTTATGCCTTGCCAGGTCAAGGAGCTTCCTGGTGCCATCATATTTGCTCATGCTAATGCTTTTTGGTCCTCTTTGTGAGTTCTGGCTCCTGGGAATGGGAGCTGAGCAGGGAGTGACCTGCAGGCCCTAGAGAAGCTGGGAGTCACTCAGGCACCTGGCTGTGCCAAGACTCCACCCTCTGGTCTAAAGGGAGGGGTGGGGAAACAGGCGAGATGGCTGCTTTCTGCCTCCAGCCATAAGCCCCCTGGTGTTCAGTTGGTGGGTGGAGTGCGTGTTGTCCCTCTGCCCAGAAGTCGTGGGCCATAAATGTGACATGGTAACTGTCTCAGAGTCAAGCTCTCTGCTTCCCACCACCCTCTTTTCTCCTCCCTCACCCTTCATGAGCCTCAGCTACACTGAGTACATGTCCGATGAGGACAGAGCTTGGACGCTGCCCCAGAACCAGCACCCACCCACCTGCAGGATGTGACCTCTGGGCTCTGAAACGCACTGCCCCCTCCCTCTTCCTCCCCACCTAGGGAAAAGTTTAGACCACAATTCCCAAACAGCCCCGCTTGCACTTTTATCCCAAAGAGACTCCAGCACTTTGTGACCACAGAAAACTTGTCACTTCATTACGATGCTGAAAAAAGAGAGCAAAGGGTAATTCATCGTTGTTTTAATGACTTTGCATCCTTTCCCATAGAGGCAGCTTTCAGCTGTTAGGCACAAAGGACGCCGGCCTGCTCTGACATCTGACAGTGCAACGGAGCAGTATTTTTCATAATGCTTTATCACAAGATTCTTCACAGCCAGTTAACCCAATTAATCTTCCCACAGTCATTACCCAGGTGCCGCACTATTCGGCTTCCCCGGAGTCTCCAAAGCTCCGTTGTGTGGAGATGAACTATTATGCCTCCCGACCTTGAAAGGATGTTTCTAACAAATTAATGATTGTTAAATGCTTGGAAAATGCACTTTGGAAGTATGCTGGTGCTCGTACGTCTGAATTTTCAGTTGTGCAGTTGCACGGAATTCAAGTCGGAAATCATTCTTGCTGTTTGTAAATCACAGAGAGATGAACATGACCTTTTTTTTCCTCAGCTAGTCATCTGTCCTCCCTCCCCAAACTGCGTATTAAGCCCCCTTTGGAGGAACGGGGTCTTTCTCATTTCTGTTTTGTAGGATTTCCTCCAGAGAAGGCAGGTCTTGTTGGGTCTGTTCAGCCATGTGATTTTTTTTTTGAGTCGTAGTCTCACTCTGTTGCCCAGGCTGGAGTGCAGTGGCACGCTCATGGCCACCGCAGCCTTGACCTGCTGGACTCAGGCAATCCTTCCACCTCAATCTTCCAAGTAGCTGGAACTACAGGTGTGCTCTACCACACCCAGCTTATTTTTTGACTTATTGTAGAGGTGAGGTCTTACCAAGTTGCCCAGGCTGGTTTCGAACCCCTGGGCTCAGGCAATCCTCTCGCCTCGGCCTCCCAAAGTGCTGAGATTACAGGCTTGAGCCACTGTGCCCGGCCTAGCCATGTGATTTTTAATAAGGCAAACTGAAAACTACTATTGACTCAACTGAATAAAACCTGGTTTTCTGTATAATAAAGTAGTTTTCAAACTTTTTTTATTTGAGCAACAGTGAGAAATATATTTTACACCACAGGCCAATATACACACACATATAAATATAGCTTTTTCTTTTTTGTTTTTTTTTTGAGTTGGACACTCACTCTGTCACCCAGGCTGGAGTTCTGTGGCAGGCTCATGGCCACCAGAGCCTCGACCTGCTGGACTCAGGCAATCCTTCTGCCTCGGTCTTCCAAGTAACTGGAACTACAGGCACGTGCCACCACGCCCAGCTAATTTTTGTTTTATTGTAGAGATGAGTTCTCACCAACTTGCCCAGGCTGGCTTCTAACTCATGGGCTCAGGCAATCCTCTCACCTTGGCCTTGCAAAGTGCTGGGATTATAGGTGTGAGCCACCATGCCCGGCTAAATATAGTTTTCATGAAACAATAAATTTTTGCAGTGTGTAACATTTCTTGGATGTCTTATGTATTAACTATCTATTTATTTTTCTAAAATGCTGGTGACATCAGATGAAACTAATTTCACCAGTTTCAGTGTCCCCCTGATGAATTCCAGTGAGACTTTGAAAAGCACTGGTATAGCCGGGCGTGGTAGTGCGCCCCTGTAGTTCCAGCTACTTGGAAGGCTGAGGCGGAAGGATAGCCAGCAGGTTGAGGCTGTGGTGGCTGGGAGGGCCACTGCACTCCAGTCTGGACGACAGATTGAGACTCCAACTCAAAAAAAAAAAAAGAAAAAGAAAAAGAAAAGCACTGGTAGAGTGGAAAGGTCTCTGGAATATTGGGCAAAGGTCAGGAGACCCCGGTTGTCTCCCAGCTCTGTCCCAACTCCAGGATTCCCTTCTTAAAAATCCTCTTGTGGAGAAGTTCAGTATGGAAACAGAGCCATGACTGGCTCATATGTCCTCCCTTAAGTCACCCCCACCTCCGTGAGGTCCTTGGAACAAAATCCGAATACTAGTGGATTAGAAATTTCATAAGTTCCTTCTAGTTCTGGCATTCAATGATAATTTCATTTTCTAGACTATCGATTCATCTAATGAAATGCAACAGGTTTTCTTTCCATTGATTCTGAGCTGGGAATCTCAATTGGGAATCTCTAGGCTCAATGGTAATCTTTACCGTAGGACCATAATTGTTTTCAGCTTCAGCATTACAGTTTGTTTTTAAGCCTTATGGGATAGGCTTCTGTAGGGAAAGAATGAGTTTGAAAGGTCTTTGGTAGATGCATGCATGAGCAGGCAGACACGTGAGGACGTTTATTTCTGTCATTGTGTCTGCTGTTTCCTTGCCTCCTAAATTCAGCAGGTTCTTGATTTTTTAACACAGCTCAAATCATTTGGCTTACAGCTGGTAAAATACAATTTTCTGGTTCTCAGAAAGAAAGGCTTTTCAGACTTATAAAAAGAGAAGCTCATAAGACTTCTTGAACATCAAATAGCTCTTACAAAACATCATTTTGATGAGTTAAGTGTAAATGAATCAGAAACATACGGATTAAATTTCCCTTGAAAGACACATGGGTTTAAGAATTAAGGGGGAAAGTGCTTGGCAAGATGGGTTTCAGGTTTGTGCCAAACCTCAAAATGTTTGAAAAATGACTTGAGACATTTTTACTGAACGCAAAACGCCACAGTGTTCCCCAATCCCCAGACATAATAGTGAATCCTTTTGACAACAACTGTATGACAAGAAAAAAAGGCCTGTGGGACTTAGCCACTTTCCCAATTCTGTAATATCCCCCCACCCACCACACACACGCGCGCGCACACACACACACACATACACACACACAGGTTTACAGGGCTAAGAGAAATGTCTGATTGACAAACTACAGTTTCGAGTCAGGCAATTACCAGAAAATAATCCTACAACTCAGAAATACATGGATTCCTCCCCAACCCTCATACTATCCAAAGACAATTTTACCATTTTCTAAGTGGAATAATACACTCCAGGGATGCATAGCATTTGATTTATCTTATTCATTGGTGTCTAGAGCAGTGCACGGTTATTCTAGTCATTTGTCTTGGCATTATAGTGCCAGCTTCTTTGGAGAAGGAAAAAAAAAATACACTAAAAGCAAACAGATTGGAGGGAAATATTCACTGGTTTATTAAAGCAGCCACAGTGTGGAAATGCTATATATTATGAGGGCAGAGTATGGGTTGAGGTTTTTGTGTTGCTAGGAATAGGTCTTAGAAACTCAAATTCTGTTACAGTTTCTCTATTGAATAAGTGAAATTATAACTTCTCCACACCTCAGAATTCTTCCTGGTGTGAAGAAACTCAGGAAGAACACAGAAAGGATCCATGGACTAATTATCTTATGAACGTTGTGCATCATTTGTATTAAATGCCCTCCAATTATTTTTTACTAGCTATTCCTGACAAAAGCAGGCTGACACTTTTACAGCCTTATTTTTCATATGCAAAAGCACAGGAGTGGGCTTCAAGCCGACTACACAGAATAAGTGTGGGAGAGAGCCCTGGTGAGACCTTGGACTGGGCCATTTGCTCTGGGAAGCTACCTTGTCTCATGCCCTTGTCTTGTTTTTATATTTAAGCCAGGATGACCAAGGTTTGCTCCCCTGCTTCCTTCCTCCCTCCCTTTCTTTCTATTTTTTTTTTAAATCTGAAAGAAAAACCAGGCTCAGTGGCTCAGCCTGTAATCCCAGTGCTTTGGGAGGCCGAGGTGAGTGGATTGCCTGAGCCCACGGGTTTGAGACCCGCCTAGGCAACTTGGCGAGACCTCATCTCTCCAACAAATCAAAAAAATTAGCTGGGATTGGTAGCGCATGCCTGTAGTTCCAGCTACCTGGAAGGCTGAGGCGGAAGGATCACCTGAGCCCAGCAGGTCGAGGCTGCGGTGGCCAGGAGCGTGCCACTGCACTCCAGTCTGGGCAACAGAGTGAGATTCCAACTCTTAAAAAAAAAAAAATCTGAAAGAAAGGTGCATTCAGTGACTGGCAATATTGGTTCAGAAACTAGGGGACTACAATGTACTTTATCAAACGATTTCAACTCAATATAGACCCCCAAATAAATAAATATACAGATATCTTTAAGTCAACATATTTTAACTCTATGCTGCGGCTTCTGGAAAAATCTATTTATTATCTTGTTAGGGCAGTATCTTGCTCTCCAGGAACTCAAATTAATTAGTTGCAAAAGAAGTCCTAAGAGGGAGAGTAAAAATTACACTAAACTCAGAAAACTATTTTCAGTGAAAATAGTGCATAACCGTGACTGTTAAAAATTGTCCCTCGACCTCCACCATCTTATGCCTATCTATATTTATTGAGCTCAAAATAAGAAATAAATGATAACTAGAAATACCAGAGAGAAACATCAGGTATATCAGCTTTCTGTCTCGGAAGAGGATTCAGAATCAGAAAAAAAGCTGGGCACAGTGATTCACACCTGTAATCCCAGCATTCTGGGAGGCCGAGGTAGAAGGATTGCTTGAGCCCAAGAGTTTGAGACCAGCCTAAGCAACACAGCAAGATCTCATCTCTGCAAAAAAAACTTTTAAAAATTAGCTGGGCATGGTGGTACTTACCTGTAGTCCCAGCTACTACAGAGGCTGAGGCGGAAGGATCTCCTGAGCCCAGCAGATTGAGGCTGCGGTTAACCATGATCATGCCACTGCACCCCAGCCTGGGCAGCAGAGTGAGACCCCCCCAATTAAAAAAAAAAATCAGAAAAAGTAGGACCCCATTCTAGCTCAATTTTAACCTTTCCCCAGCAGCTTAACATAGAACAATAGGGGCGAGAAGGACTCCTTTGATTTGGAAAAGTGCACCCTGCCCAAGACCTACCAGTGCCTCCTTCCCACTCACCTCAAATTTCTCTCTCCCTTTGATTCCGTTGCTTTCTAATGTAAAAACGATTTGTATTATGTAACTCAGACACCTACCTAAAATACTGGAAAATCAGTTTTAAAAACGAAAAACGTATGTAGTTCCCCATGTGGCATATACAAGGGCATCCCCTAAATGGGACTCACGTCAGATAGTCTGTATTTCTAGATAGGGTTGTTATCATTCAAAGAGATTGTTTTCGTCTCACATTAGGCTATGGCTGTCAGGTGTTATTTAATATCCTCTTGGCCTTTGTTGACACGCTTTAACAACCTTCCTGGAGTCCCTACTACCAACTTCCGCCCCCCACCCCACCCCACCCCCACTCCCGCACACACGCATGCGCACTGGTGTATATGCGTGTGCCTGTGATGCAGTGATGCAATGGTAACGTCTCATATTTCCTGGAGCAATTCAAGTGTCTCCTCTTTTAGGGCTCCTTCCCTGGAACCCCCAGGGCATTAGATATCATTGGGGGGGGGGTGGCTGTCTCCCATTACACCCTGCACTGACTTCCCTGCCTGTTTGCCTTAATGGATGATGAATTTCTTAAAGATAGCGATGATCTTTTATTCACACTAGGCTCCCAGTACAGTTCCTGAAACATAGCAGAAGCTGAGTAAATGTTTAACAAAGTAAACTTTAAAAATAACTTTAGTCATGTTTCTGTTGGATCACATTTTTATTGAAGTCACAAAAAATTAGGTGGGACTAAAAGTTAAAACTGCCCCTCTGCAGGCTTTCTGGGTTCTTGGTCCTCGTAGAATAAAATGCAGAGAAGTTTGTGCTCAGATGATGAGTTCCCTGGTTGCTGGTTGATTTCAGCTTTCTCCCCTAACCTATGTTTATCTCGATGGTCGTATTTATATCTATTTCCTTTCGATAAAAATAGCAGCTCAGAAAAGTGAATTTACCACACGAAGGATGATACTTTTAACTTGGGCCTAAGTTTCACAGATACAGTTAAGATGCTGTCCTGCGTGTGGGCATGCAGCTAGATGCTCATTTTCTGAGTCATCTGACGTCTGAGTTTTCACTTTTTTAAGAGTATAATTAAGATAGGTTCCCAGGAATTAAAAAAAAAAAAAAACCCACCAGCCCTGTAAGTAAAGCAGACAGTCTATAGGTTGAGAACCATGTAAGGAGATTTGTGGGCACCTGCCCAAATTGAGAGAAGCATTAAGAGCTATTCAAAACCTACTGAAATGTCAACACACTTTTGAAAAGGGTCCATTAGGGATGCAAATGTGCAGCTCCCTGATTATGATAAGCGCTGGAAAGAAAACAGTGAAACCCATTAGGAGATTTTGAGAACAGGGTTTTGAGGTGCAGGGAAGTCTAGTTTCTGCTGGGGCTGGGCTCCATCTCCCCAGCCTTTCTCTGTATTCTGAACCAACAATTCTAATGATTTAATTGGCCCCAGAATCCCTCCTATTTTGGACAAAACCAATGAACTCATCTGTAAATGGGCCAACTTTGAAATTCTATCCGTGTCAGATAAAATTCATTTTAATAAGATTCTTTCTCTGAGTTACAAATTGTGGCTTGCTTCCATCAAGAAGCTGATGTTAGAAGCCCACTTCAGGCTTTTTATGTGTTTGGGTTTGTTCTTGCATGATTTTTCCTTATGAAAGGTTTATTCTCATTTAAAATCTATAATTTTACTACAAACTCTTCTACAAATCAGCTCACACTAAGGTATAGTTCTCTTCAAGAATCACTTAGGGGTCTTCTGTGAAAAACCATCTAGTCAGAAGGACATCTTTAATTCTGACTGTCTGAGCTGTTCACATGTGACATCAAATGACATTCATAGTAATGGATAAATTGGAGCATAATTTTTGTGTAATCCTTTAAATGTTAAAAAAAGGAATTGATTTTTTTTCCATCTTCCTTTATCTGGAAGGAATTGTATCAGTTTCCAGGACGTCATAAAACAAAATATTTAAAGTATGTTTCAAATAATAAAAAAAAAGGAATACTTAACTTAATAAAGATGTGGAATTCATTTATGAAGACAAATACTGGCCGTGGACCAATAGACCAAATAGTTTGCCAGAAGTTTGCTGTAGACAGTCATTCTTGTACATCCACTTTCTGTCCAATCACTCTTAAGGCCATTCCATATTAAGAAAATGAATTAGCTCAGCCATACTGGACTTTGACATCATTGATTTGTTGACTTTGTTTTTGAGTAAAAAAACAGAAGTTCTTTTTTCAGCTTTCTTCCTTATAAGGAAAGCAATTCATGGCACTTGTAACTATGGTTCTTTCTGCCTTATTTTAATTAAAGAAATTTGCTTGGCATATATATTTAATGCTTGGGACTTTATATAAAAGTTATGGCTTGTGAGCCCTCAGAAATGAAGAGTGGCGACAATTGGAATCATTGGCAAAAATGGAAACCACATAACTGTCCTAAGAAAAGTTGAATGTTTCAGCATTGACCTAAAGCAAAATCATAAGCATAAGAACAATTCCATTTGGCATTTTTCGCTTCTGTGCTTTTCAAGAAAAGTGGCCTCAGGCTTCAGAAGGGCAGAAAGACCTATTACCAATAGCATGAAGGCAAACACCTAGGTGCTCACTTAGTTCGTATCAATCCTCTTAACTATTAGAAACCTCTCCAAGTGTGTTACGGTGTTCCCCTTTCTTCTTGTCCGTCCAAATGGAACAACATATTCCAGAAAGTAAGCACAAATTTTCCCAATGGTTGCAAGAAGTCAGAGTGACTTTACCTCTGACAGTCAAAAGTTACATAGCCCCTGCCTTTAGGGAGGTTTGTGTCTAATGGATACTAAACAAATAACCATACCTATAAACATCTTATTAGGACTAGCATGAAGGGGTTGCTTGGTATAGTGGCTCACGCCTGTAATCCTAGAGATTTGGGAGGCTGAAGCAGGAGGATCTCTTGAGCCCAGGAGTTTGAGACCAGCCTAGGCCACATAGTGAGACTTCATTGCTACAAAAAATTTTTAAAAATTAGCCTATGTGATGGTGTGTACCTGTAGTCACAGCTAATCAGGAGGCTGAAGTAGAAGGATTGCCTGAGCCCAGGAAGTCGAGGCTGTAGTGACTGTGCCACTGTACTCCAGCCTGGACAACAGTGTGGGACCTCCAACAGAAAAAAAATCCTAAATGCTGAGGAAAGTCATGAAAGAAGATGAACAGGAAAATGGCGTGATTAGAATGAAGATCATTCTGGCTGCAAGTCAGAGGTTGGATAGGATAGGAGCAAAACTGGAGGCAAAAACTGTTGGAAGAAACTGAGTGAGAGAAGACATTGCTTTGGACCAGTATCTTGACAGTGTGGATGTAGCCAACTGAATGGATTCCAGGTCTATTTTGGGGGGTGCAGTGAATGTTACTTGGTGAATGATTTGAAGTACAGGATAAGGAGGCTCAAAGCTAAGGCCTGGATTCAACTAATTCACTCCTACCAAACATATTTAGGGAAATACAGGATACTTTCTAGAGAAAAGGATCTAAAGATGGCGCACTGTATTAGGGTTCTGCAGAGGAATAGACCAACAGGATACACACACACATGTGCATACATGATGTATTATAAGGAATTGGCTCACTAGATTATGAAGGTTAAAAACTCCTGTGATCTTCCAGCTGTAGACCCAGAAAAGCAGGTGGTATAAATTCCAGTGACAGTCTGGAGGCCTAAGAACCAGGAGATCAGTGGTTAGTCACAGACCTAGGGCAGAATTTACCTTCCTGCATTTTTGTTGTTGTTGTTGTTGTTCTATTTAGGCCCTCAGTGGATTGAATGAGGCCCACCTATGTTGGGGAAGGCATACTGCTTTACTCAGTCTACCAATTCAAACAGTAATCTCTTCCAGAAACACCCTCACAGATACACGCAGAAATAATATTTAATCGGTTACCTGGGAAAACCATGGTCCAGTCAAGGTGATATAAAACTAACCATCACAGGCACCATGGACTGGATCACTTATAGGCCCCAACATAACCACTTAGGGAATGCTGTCTTAACTCTTTAGCAGATAGGGTCAGGTAGCATCTACAACCACGTAGTTTCTTTTCTTTGTAGACTTGGAGAGTTTCTTTCATTTTCAAAGTGCCCAGTTTAGACCTAGACCCAAAGAATTTGATGGCGCTATACTAAGAAGACAGAACTGCTTACTTGGACACCTAGCCTTCCTCTCCTTAACCATGTTATCATTCTTAATAATAAATTACTTATTCTAGTGCACAAAAGAGCAAAACCTTTATTTCTTGCTCATTGAAAGGATTATCATTCGGATGTGAGAAGAATCTACCTTCTCCCACACCCCTCAAGATTCCTGGTTCCAGTCTACCTTTCTAAATGTCACTTGCCCTCAGAAACCACTGGGGCCTTTCTTTTGTTCAAGGAAAGGCCAGTTCAAGAATGGTCAGTGAGGAAGTAGTCATTTGTTTGTCTCCCACTTTGAGGAAAATCTACTCATAACTGATGTGCTGCTTCCCTGAAATAAATAGTTCTGGATCTCTCCATAAATCAGGTTGCCCACTCTTTGTATATGCGTGTGTGTTGGGGTCTCACTCCATCACCCAGGCTGGAGTGCAGTGGCACGCTCATGGTCACCACAGCCTCGACCTGCTAGGCTCAGGCAATCCTTCGGCCTCAGCCTTCCAAGTAGCTGGAACCACAGGTATGTACCACCATGCCAGGCTCATTTTTTTGATTTATTGTAGAGATGAGGTCTTGCCAAGTTGCTCAGGCTGGTCTTGAACCCTTGGGCTCAAGCAATCCTCTCGCCTCCACCTCCCAAAGTGCTGGGCTTACAGGCATGAGCCACTGCGCCTGGCTAGGTTACCCACTCTTGATCATATTTACTCATATACCTTTAGGGTTGAGAAGGTCTTTGAGGACCATTGGTTCAGTCATTGGATTTTACATGTGAAGAAACCAAACCTCAGAAGCATGGAGGCCACAGTCCAAGAGCACCAAGCTGATGAGAGTGCTGAGGCCATAGATACCATTGCTGGTGTATTCATATGCAAAGTCATGCCACAAAGGGCTCTTTACTTCACTTAATAATTTTATGGTCATCAAGTGAATATGTCCTGAGAAAGTATAGCCCGGCCCTTCTGTTCTGGCAAGCAATGGGTTTCCAGGGATCTGAGGAGAAGCCAAGCTATCATCACAGACCAGTGAAGGGATTTCTTAGGAAGCAGTTAATTCTTGTGAACAAGCATAATGTGGGTGTGTTCTTTAAACGGACTGTCAGTCACTTTCCATTTCTATTTATATTAGGGACTTATTGTCTATAGCTAAAATTGACATTTACTGTGCCCATAACCCTACCACAAATTAAAATCAGATCCTGAGTCCCTCAGGGGAAGATGTTTATTAAGCTGTAGGAAGACATCTGAAATGATACCAAATTACGTTTAGAACTTGAAACCCCAAATACCACATTTGTTTGCAAGTAGGAATAGGACTGTCTGGGGAATAATTTGAGAAACTGAGCAAGTCACTCTCTTTAGCAAAAGGCAAGGCCACCAGGGAAGGCAAAAGTACCTTAGAAGAAACACTTTATAAAAACCCCTGTGCGGCCCTTAACTAGTCATTTAAACCTAAACAAAATTTTCTTCAGAATGAACTTAAGAGAAAAATAAGCCATTTAAAACTTCATGCCTTTAAAGAACAGATATAGACATTTCAGTGGTACTTATAAACACTCCAAGAAGAGAGTTAAGCGAAATATCAAAGTAAAACAAGTCTGTGAAAATATAAACCTGGGTTCCGGAGTTTGACCTGGCTGACACAGGCAAAGATGTGTCTGAGACCAAAAATCTTTCTGTCACTCTTGCATTTTAGTGTATAGGCATGTGTGGGAGTTTGTATGTAGTGGTGTGTCCATGCACATAGCATGGACCCAATTTCAGTCTCAGAGCCTAATGATGAAACCAACTCTGTCTACAAACAAGTCATCCTCGTTGGCTTCTTTGCTTGTGTGTTCACTCTATGGGTAGCTTGGAAAATAGCAAAGCCAGGTTGAAAAGAACCCCCTGTTTTTTTGTTTGTTTGTTTGTTTTTTGAGGCGGAGTCTCTCTCTGTTGCCCAGGTTGAAGTTCAGTGGCACAATCACAGCTCCCTGCAGCCTCCACCTCCTGGGTTCAGGCGATCCTTCTGCCTCAGCCTCCCAAGTAGCTGGGACTACAGACACATACCACCACACCTGGTTAATTTTTTGTAGAGATGATTTTATTTTTTGCCTAGGTCGATCTCAAACTGCTGAGCTTAAGCGATCCTCCTGCCTCAGTCTCCCGAAGTGCTGAGATTATAAGCATGAGCCACTGCGCTGGGCCTTGAAAAGCTCTTTGACATCCTTGGATGCAAAGTGCAAAGTAAATGCCAAGTATCATTATAATGAACTTTATTGCTACTATTTTACTAAGTGTTTCAGATGAATATCAATTCTGCTTCATGATAAGTGCTCTTGCAAAGTGGAAGAACTCGAAAGGTAGCTCAGGCAAATTGCACAAGGGAGAGCGCCCAGTTTCCTAGAAACTCCACCCTTCCCCCATACCCCTTGCTCAAATCAACGAGAAGCTGACTGTCCCTAGAAGCCAGGACAGTGTTTCATGTGATCGTGTCCCTTAAAAGGATGCCCTGTCATGGATGTGTCATAAGGGTACAGTTGCCAGGTAGCCTCATTAAGTCATTCAGCAAATCCCTATGGGACTCCTATTGTGTGCTGAGCTTCGTGCTCTCAAATTCTCTCCCTCCAGTCTAGAGGAGAGACTGATCCCTGCTATGACAGCGCATATGAGAGAAATCAGGGCAGGCTTCCCTGAGGAGATGATGGCGGATAGACTTGGACTCACAGTTATGAAAGAGAATCCAGATCCCTCGGAGAGGATGGATGTTTCTGGGTCTTTGCCCCAAACGCCTCACCCCAAACTCAGAAAAATATAGCTTTACTTTGTATTTTTAAATGATAATAGTAGTAGTTTTATTTCTTATAGCTGATCATTAATCTCTTAAATAGAATGTGCATCGATCATCTTCCAAGGGCCAAGCACACTCAAAATATCCTCTCAAGCTATCCTCACGCCATACCTGTGACATGGGTATTACAGCCACATAGTTTTCGCCGATGACAAAACAGAAGACTTAAGTGATTTGCACAGATCACACACTCTTGGACACTGGCAGAGCTAGGAAATGGCCCACAATCCGTGCCAGGCTGCTACACAAGACTGCTTTATTCGGTTTTCTGGTGAAAGATGGAAGGCAACGTTATCTCTATCATTTCTGTCAACCAATCTGACTGGGATAAGTGAAAATAATAGCCCTAATTTAAGACTCCAAGAGGTCTGCCAGTTTCTCCTCCTCCTCTCTAGAAACCAGGCCAGATGGGGACGAATATATTTTTTAAGAGCCTAATAAGAGGAAATTCCAAAACCTCAGTTAGCCATTTAATTGTTTTACACTACTTATTCTTGGGAGATATTCTTTTCTAACTTCAATCCCATGTGCTGCTGATTTATTACTATTCTGCTTCAGCTGTGTTTGAAAGCAACTGGTGACCATTCTCAGAATATAGTAATTTTGGACACTGAAGACCATTGAAAGGGTGAAAGTCAAAATGGCTGCACTTCAGTTAAGATTATTTCATTGTGTCATGCTAAAGTGTAGCCATTTTGACTTTTCACCCTTTCAATCATCATCATCTCCTACCATTCTATGTTGTCTCTTTCATGGGCTAAAGAATTCTTATTCCCTTTACTTTTCCTCTTAGGTCTTCCTTTCTAGAAACTCCACCCTTCCCCCATACCCCTCGCTCAAATCAGTGAGAAGCTGACTGTCCCTAGAAGCCAGGGCAGTGTTTCACATGATCATGTTTCTTAAAAGGATGCCTTGTCGTGGATGTGTCATGGGGTACAGCTGCCAGGTAACCTCATTAAGTCATTCAACAAACCGAAATAGGGCTCCTGTTGTGTGCTGAGCCTAGTACTCTAAAATCCTTTCTTTCAATATTTTTGTGGGTTACTCTGGAACCTTCTCTTAAGTTTTTCACACCTTTCTCTCTCCCGTGACAGTCAGCCCTTGCCTGACAAGGATCTCTTTGGGATCCACCACTCATCCTATGGATTCTGGTGAATTGATTACAGCAGTGGTGGAGATAGAGTTTGCAGCTCTCTGTTAGGAGGTAACCTGGTGAGTTTGCTAAGCCTTGTAAAGCAATGCCTTTTTCCTTGTTGGTGTTTCTTTAGAGAACAAGTGATTCTCTCAGCACTACTGTTATTTTATCATCAAGCGCTGCACTTGAAAAATCAGGCTTTTAGCAGCCTGAGATTGCGTAGTCCATGCATGCAGTCACGGCTGCTGAAAACCACTCCCTCTGGGCCACGACACATCCCTCCCCTGCCAGCATATCTGTGGAGCTAATAAATTCTAGCGCCGCCTTTTAAAAAGCTGAAATAATCCCGGCGAGTGGCTGGGTGGAAGGTGTCATAAATTTGGTCTCCCAGGAGAGATATTTGAAAACTGCTTAAGAGACCTTGCCTTAGGATTCAAGAAGAGGTGAGATAAAAGCATTAGTGAGGACGACATAGCGAGGAAACTTGAGAGGCTGACCGGAAGATCCAGCAGATCTTTTCAAGGGTTCTGTTTTTGCTAGAGTCTCTTGCAACTGGAGCTATTGGTGTTCAGCTGCAAAGTTCAGTTGTATATTTGGAATACAGGTATTGGCGTGTGCTAAGTGTGGATTCCAGAACAAATTACTCTTTAAAATGTGGTAACTGACAGGCTGGAAGACCAGGAAAACCTAAACAGGATTGCTGACTTAGAACTGGGGTGGGGGTGGAGCTCTCCTTGTCCCACCCCCACTTCTCTGCCTCTACAAAATAGCCAGGCAAGTGTGTTAGTGAGTGTTTTCATGAATTATTCATTTATGGTGAATGAATGCAAGCAGCAATCGCATAAGTGACAAGGCTCATAATCAGAGGGCTACTCATTTGTCCTTACGAGGCAAGGAGGAATCTTATTAACAACTCACAACAGGAGGAAATTTTACTGAGAGATGTCTCTATAATGGGGTTTTTTTTTCAGTCAAGAGGCACATTTATTTGAGCTGCATTAAAAATCATCTTTTATTTTATCTCTTGATCTGCATTTACTTGCTTTTTCTAAGTGTAACTTTATGAATAATTGATGCAACTGAGAAGTTATTGGCTGATTGGAAAAGCCATCTCTTCACGTCTGTAAGTCTGACCCATGTCTAAAGCCAACTGTTCAGGCATTTAGGGGCTTTAATAAAAGATCTTTATAAAGAGCCCTTAGCTGTTTACAAGGAAAAAAAATATCAGATTTTGAAAACGAATTTTTTTTCTGACAATAATATATAGTAAGTAGATCAGAAAGAAACCAGTCCAGCCATGTTTTTGGTTAACATATGAATCAGGCTGACTGCATAACTAATTCAGATTAATGGTGCAGAAATCAGTCATTAAAGAGGCAAAAAAAACAAAAACAAAAACAAACAAAAGGCTGATTTAATAGTCTTAACAGAATGATCATAAATTCAGATCTCCTATTATTGCTCTCTCTGTTTAAAACACTTGAAAGCACTAGTAAACATCTCCGCCTAAGCAGATGCAGCATATATGCTGTAAAATCAAGTAAAGGCTCCAGCAGGATGCAGATCTGCTAACTGCATTACATTTTATTACTACCCTTGGCTTTCTTGAGGCCAGGCTTTCATTTAAAGAAAAGTAAGTTATCTTTTCCAAGGTATCAGATGCTACATCTATAAAATAAAGGCATCCTCAGTACAAAACTCATTTAAAAAACCAAGGAGACCTAGATTTACCTTGTGTGACAAATTTAATTCTGACATCCCTGGTGATAATGATTCTAAAAGTGCTCTTATCAATATCAACAAGACTGTGCAAAGCAGAAATGAGATGTTTAGTTGACCATGGTGTGGGTGTAACTGGTACCTCCTAGCGCAGAGCTCTGAACAGTATAAAGTACAACCTTATTGCAGGGCAGACTTCCAATTTTTACAGCATTGTATAGATTGGAGGCAGATGAGTGTTCCTGCAGTATTCTTGGCCTTTTCTTAAGAAATGCCTAAAATATAGTTCCAGAGAAAATTAATTTAATTAATGTAGAAACCAATGGGAGTAGAACTCATCTGAAAGTTTGAGTTTAATTTAAGGAGCACTGATAATAAGTACACATTAACCATATATACTTCTCAGGAACAGATAGGAGCTGTATTAGGCTGTTTATATAAATTGGAATTTCACTTATGACTTATAAATCAATTAATTTCTTCTCATTTGTTAATGAAGATAATCTATTGAACATAGCTCTTGGAATGTCCATTGCTAGTCAGAGATTTCTTTGATATTTATATTTTTTTAATTAATTCTAGAAATATTATTAAGCAACTACTAGGTGCCATGTACTCTCTTAAGTTTCAGAAGTATCTGCCGTGGTAAAGGTACTTACAATCTCTGAATTATGACATTTATTGTCCGGCTGGGAGGAGAGACTTTTTAAAGAAATTACTCAAAATTGATGAATTGCCAGGCTCTGTGGTGAGTGTCTGTAGTCCCAGTCATTCAGGAGGCTGAGACAGGAGGATCACTTGAACCCAGGAGTTTGAGGCCTGCTTAGACAATCACTGGTGAATTACAAACAAGAAACTGAGATGATAAATTCCAAGAGACTACAGAACACACTTCTTTTATCACTATATCTTCACCAACTGGAAATTTATAAATGATTTATTATACAAATGATCTAACTGGCCAAACCAGTTTTCCCTTATAAAATGAGAGAGCCTAACACATATTAGGTGCTTAATTGATCTTTGATTAATGATGGATTCGTTGGTTGAATAAATAGTGAAAAATGTTACTAGGGAAATGTACAGGGTGCACTGAGAACACTCCAGAAAAGGCCCCAGGCTAGAGTGGCTGCCCAGAGAAGGTGGTGAGGATTACTTATGTCAGTGTCTGTGGCTTCTATGAAGATGGAAGAAAGTTATTATGGCAGGTATATCATGCCCAGAGCCACGAGTTAGAGAGAGTGTCAGGGCCAGATGGTACAAGGTCTTGGAGCTTCGTGACTTTCTATCACAGGGAAATGGGTTGACTGGTCTCCCTGATGAACCAGAGCATTTGCTGCTTGGCCCTGATTTAAGACGGGATGGAAGCTGGGGATGAGGCAGAGAATAGGTTACGGATACAAAGGCAGGATTCTCTTGCTGGACACCCAAATATCTGTGTCACCGAAAAGCAGATGGGGCACAGTTCCTGCAGAGAAATCCCAGATCTTCAGCCAAAGGCCCTCCTTTGAGTCTAAGAAAACTTGGAAAGGGAGAATGTATGCTTCAATGGAAACTGCTGTTATTTTTGCACCTTTTCTGAGGCTGAATATTTCCATTTCTTTGTCTCATTTGTTAAGAGGGGAACAATTATATTTGCTGTCTTTAGGAACTTGGCGGCAAGATTCAGTTCAGAGCATGAGCTCATTCACAAAAAGATAACGGGTAATATGATGTCTTTTTAAATATGGGCCAGACAGCATTCTTGTTTTCCCAATTATTGCTTCTGTTGGTCTAAGGACTTATCTCTGGGGAATTCGTTTGCTTCCATTTTGAGGAAATATTTTCAAGTTCCTTTTCTGAGAAATAATATGAAGTCATTTTGAAATTCTGTAAAGTTATGGGTAAAAGGAGTTCCTTTGCCTCTGTTGAAAGGCCTAGGAATATAAAGTTGATTAATTTTTAAAGAAATGTCTTATATATACAGGGAATATTGGACATTTTATATTTGCTAGATTGTGGTTCTTTCATTAAAACTAAAGATTGGTGTTTAAGAGCAAATCGCAATTTCTTGATTGTAGTATGGTGATTAATCTGTTGTTTGATCAGTATTTCAGACTAGTAATAATAAAAGCAATAACAACTAATTTTTGTTTAGTATACTCAATATATTTAACACATAGTAACTCATTCAATGTCATGAGATCAATATCTCCATCTATCCCATTTTACTGTTGAGGACACTGAGGCACGCCACCTACTGTGCGCCAGATGCTGGGTTAAGTGGAGACTGTAGTGAGCTGAGCAAGAGATCCTTATCATGATGGTACTTATAGTCTAGTTGGATTAAGAACATCTAATTTCCGTTTCAAATCCTAAAGTCTGAATTTTAGAGCTTCAAGGGCTTTTGAGACAGCCTGTATTCTCATGTGTTCATTAGACAGGTGATAAAATGAAGAGATCAAAAGTGGAGAAAGTCTCTTCCCCAGAGTCAGTGATTCTGATAGCAACGACAACTGGGTTTCTTCTCCCTATGCTTTTTGTTGTTGTTGTTCTCCACCAAGTCCTTATGCTATTTTTAAAAAAATTTTCTTAAGATTTCTTCAGGCCAGGCTCAGTGGCTCAGCCTGTAATCCCGTGCTTTGGGAGGCTGAGGTGAGTGGATTGCCTGAGCCCACGGGTTCGAGACCCACCTGGGCAACTTGGCGAGACCTCATCTCTACAATAAAATCCAAAAAATTAGCCGGGTGTGGTAGCGAGCGCCTGTAGTTCCAGCTACTTGGAAGGCTGAGGTGGAAGGATCGCCGGACCCCAGCAGGTCGAGGCTGCAGTGGCTGGGAGTGGCCACTGCACTCCAGTCTGGGTGACAGAGTGAGACTCCAACTCAAAAAAAAAAAAGATTTCTTCAATGTCTATGAACTGCTTTGGATGCTAACATCAATCTTCCAATTTTTGAACCCAATTTTTTTCTTCATTGGGCCTCTTTCCTTTGCTTGACCACATTCCCAGAAGATCTGTCTGTCCTGAGAGTTGAATAGATAGTCCTGGGGTGCCACAGGTCTTCTGAAGACCTGGGAAAGGAGAACTGTGTGCAGATACCCTCTGAAGACCTTCCATACCAAAGCGCTGGCCTGATGGGCTGGCTGACCTGCAGACACAGTTCTGGCTTCTCAAACACCCCTAGACTGGAAACATCCTTTGGGGGTTGGGGGAGAATAAGGACATGAAATCGCTTGCAGTGATACCTATCATTCTGTTAAGGACAATGAAAACACAGTCTGTCATCCTTGACATTTTAATTGAAAGAAAAGCTTACATAGATTTCAACCGTAAGCAGTATGTTTATACAAGTGTATAAGGAGGAATAATCTGTCAAGTTGGAAAACTCTTAATGCTGTAGGACTCAGTTTAGTAATTGAACAATCCAACATGAGCTCACACATCTTACCTTGTTCTATGCCTCAATAATTTTTAGTAGAAATACTTTACCTAGAGGCATATGGTTATTAAAAAGGAGGCTTGGCTTGCTCAAAGTCTGAAATTATTAGCTCATGGCAACAAGCCTGCACTGGAGAAAGACTGTTGGGTCTTTGTTTTCACAACTTTACTGCAGTTTGCCATCTTACTTTCAGAGTCTAACTGATGTGTTGTTTGGGAAGTTTTGTTTTGTTTTGTTTTAAAGGAAGAAAATGTGATTTCACATGGATGAGTGAATTCTCATGTTAGCAGTATTCCAGTATTTTACCACATCGTAGAAAGTTCAAGGAGCAGTGTGAATATCAAAGGAAATGAACTGTGAATTTGTTTTAGCATAAAAAATCAATAGTAACTTGGTTATGGGTACCATCAAGATGGGATGGGGGAAGCCCCGTATTGCAAGTTGAGTATAAGCCCGGCTCCCTCTCATGACTCATGTGACCTTGGGCAAATTCAACTCTTTCCAAATTCAGCATATTTCTGACCTAAATAGAAATAATATGAAAATACTTTGAGAAATAACAAGTGTTCTTTAAGTGCAATATAGTATATGAAAAGTTTTATGTAGGTATGATGCATTAAATAATAATAATTCTTATTTCAATATACATAAGGGGAATGGATTATTAATGCGATTATTTCAATACCACTCTTATTTCAATGATATGAATATTATTTTTTTTTTTGAGTTGAAGTCTCACTCTGTTGCCTAGACTGTAGTGCAGTGGCACACTAATGACCACTGTAGCCTCGACCTGCTGGAATCAGACAATCCTTCTGCCTCAGTCTTCCAAGTAGCTGAAACTACAGGCACTTGCCACCACCCTTGGCTAATTTTTTGATTTATTGTAGAGACAAGGTCTTGTCAAGTTGCCCATACTGTTCTCGAACCCGTGGGCTCAGGCAGTCCTCTCACCTCGACCTCCCAAAGTGCTGGGATTACAGTCATGAGCCACCACTCCCGGCCTGATATGAATATTCTTGACAAATGATTGTTTCTTGGGCCTAGCAACATAGCTACACACCTCAGTCTAGTCCGTTACATACCTAGTGATGAATAAGTACCAATTTTACTTATTGCAGTTTTTGTAGTTTTAAAAATTCAAGCGTAAGCCAGGCATGGTGGCTCATGCCTGTAATCTCAGCACTTTGGGAGACAAAGGTAAGAACACTGACTGAGCCCACAGGTTCTAGACCAGCCTGGTCAACTTGGTGAGACCTCATCTCTACAATAAATTAAAAAATTAGCCAGGCATGGTGGTGCACGCCTGTGGTTCAGCTACTTGGAAGGGTGAAGTGGAAGGATCACCTGAGCTCAGCAGGTTGAGGCTGCGGTGGCCGTGAACGTGCCACTGTACTCCATCCAGTCTGGGCAACAGAGTGAGACTCTGACTCAAAAAAAAAAAAAAATCAAGCAAGACGCTGAGAAAACTTCATCTGTTTGGTGGTGAGAGTTGGGGAAATAATTTACAGAGTCTGTGTAAAACAATAACCTCAACATTATTCAGAATTCAAGAATACAGGGATCTCAAATCATTTCCTCTCCAAGTATGCATTGCTAATTAGTCTGATTGACATCATTAGGAAATTATTTTATAATCTCAAGGGAATCCAGTACCCTGAAAGGCTATCTTAATGAGGAAATACTTGATATTTTATTTTATTTTATTTTATTGAGTTGGAGTCTCACTCCTTCACCCAGGCTGGGGTGCAGTGGCACACACGCTCACAGCCAACCCAGTGTCGACCTTCTGGGCTCCAGCGATCCTTTTGCCTCAGCCTTCCGAGTAGCCAGAACTACAGGCATGTGCTACCACGCCCGGCTATTTTTTATTTTATTGTAGAGCCGAAGTTTCACCAAGTTGCCCAGGCTGGTTTTGAACCCGCGGGCTAAGGTAATCCACTCACCTTGGCCTCCCAAAGTGCTGGGATTACAGACTGAGCCACCGAGCCCGGCCTACTTGATATGTTAAAATCTAGTATAGATTCATACAAGGTGTTGAAACAGCTTACTTAATAAGAACATTGAATTAAATAAAACATACCAACATTTCCAAACTATTTATATAACTGGGAGTTTTCTGCATTTTAGGGAAGAATAAAAACTCATTTTTATTTTTTTTTGAGTTGGAGTCTCACTCGGTCGCCCAGACTGGAGTGCGGTGGCCACTCCCGGCCACCTCAGCCTCGACCTGCTGGGCTCCGGCGATCCTTCTGCCTCAGCCTTTCAAGTAGCTGGAACTACAGGCGTGCGCTACCACGCCTGGCTAATCTTTTGATTTATTGTAGAGATGAGGTCTCGCTTGCCCAGGTGGGTCTCGAACCCGCAGGCTCAGGCAATCCACTCACCTCAGCCTCCCAAGGCGCAGGATTACAGGCTGAGCCACCGAGCCCGGCTAAAACTCATTTTAAATATAATTACTTTTGCATCCTCATTTCATAACCATTAAATGGTTCAATTGATTTCTTTTTAAAAAAGAACACGTCAAAAAAAAAGAAGCAACACCTGATGACCAAGGTTATTTTTAATATGTCAGGTTGGAGATTGAATGTAAATGATGATAATATGTTGTCCTTGGTCCATGAGTGTGATGCAAACCAACATAATGAAAATAAATGCTGTGAGTTGTCTTTTGTATAACAGTTTTTGTTTGTTTCTGTCTGTATTTAAAGCGTTCTCCTTTGTAACTAGGGAAACAAATCTATGGCAAAAGCCTATATGTATATCTATATAGATATATGAGTATACATCTATTGAGATGGATATACAGATGGCTGATTAGCTATATGCTGGGGTACTCTCAATGAAACTTCTCATTATGAAACTAGGGATTTCAGATTATTAATCTTAGACTTAGAAGAACTGATCATTGTTTAACATTGTATGAGGGGGGACCCAAAACAACCTGGAATTTGTTTATTAAAAATTGTGTATTTGTTTTTACATGTTTAAACTTCAGTCACTTTTAAATTCTCTTTATGTGATGCAATACACCTATCCAGGTGCTTTTTCCACTGCCCAAAACAGTTTCTGAACTTGACAATTTTTTTTTTTTTGAGTTGGAGTCTCACTCTGTCATCCAGATTGGAGTGCAGTGACCGCTCCCGGCCACCGCAGCCTCGACCTACTGGGCTCCGGCAATCCTTCCGCCTCAGCCTTCCGAGTAGCCGGAATTACAGGCGCGCACTACCATGCCCGGCTGATTTTTTTAATTTATTGTAGAGATGAGGTCTCACCAAGTTGCCCAGGCGGGTCTCGAACCCGTGGGCTCAGGCAATCCACTCACCTCAGCCTCCCAAAGGTGCGGGATTACAGGCTGAGCCACTGAGCCCGGCTGAACTTGACAATTTTAATGCTTTTTAGTGCTTCTGCCGTTTTTTGTTTCACCTCTTTCACATCGGCGTAATGTTTCCTTCTGAGGGTTTTTTTCATCTGGGAAACTTTTTTTTAAAGTCGCTCAGGGCGAGATGGGGTGAATAAGGAAGGCAGGGCATGGGGGTCATGCCATTTTTGGTCAAAAACTGCTGAACACTCAGCTCATATAAGCAGGTGCACTTGTAAATCACCCATCATAAAATGGGCAAATGTTGAAAGAACCTCCAGAAAAGAAAAAAATTCACTGAAGCTGAATACAACCTCTCACAACAACACTAGCTGGTACACTGATGCTGATGGGTTCCTAGAACACTTAGCTAGCAGGGGAAGCCTGTACTACAAGAATCCCGACCTCCAAAGAAAAAAACATCCGGTTTTTTGGGTCCCTCTCCTATGCTTTGATATACAACTATTTTCAATAAAGTTTCCAGAAGACAAAGCATTAAGACTGAAGAATATAAACAAACATTATCTGTTGACTGAGCCATACTCTGTCCTATCTGATTAGAGCTATTCACCTCTAAATGAGACTTTAAGACTCAGTGAAGTCACAACTTACCATAGTAGTATTTTAGAGCAATTGAAACCAGCAACCTCCTTTTTTTTTTTTAGGTTGGTAAATATAGTTTATTTAGAAAGTAAATTAGAGAGAGAGTGAGAGGAGATTCACCTCCTCAAGGTAGGGGAGGGAGCCATAGCTCAAAATAGTAAGAGAGGTAGAAGGGAGGGGAAGGGAGAGGGGGAGGGGAGAGGAAGAAAGGGAGAAGGGGAGGTGATTTACTTCCCCAAAGTAGGGGAGAGAGGCAAAGCTTAGGAAAACATGGTGGCAACCAAAGATCAAAGAGCACATGGCCACACCAGAGTTTAGTAAAACAATGGCTCAGCAGTCTCCTATGATAGTAAGAGCTAAGGGACCTTCAGAGGCCCTCATGATCCTTCCTGTTAGTCTATATTCCCAAGGTCTCAAGGGGACAAGTCAAGAAATATTCCTAGTACTTCATTTGTTTATCTGAAAACACTCATTTCAGCCGGGCTCGGTGGCTCAGCCTGTAATCCCACGCCTTGGGAGGCTGAGGTAAGTGGATTGCCTGAGCCCGCGGGTTCGAGACCCGCCTGGGCAAGCAAGACCTCATCTCTACAATAAATTACAAAATTAGCCGGGCGTGGTAGTGCATGCCTGTAGTTCCAGCTACTTGGAAGGCTGAGGCGGAAGGATCGCCGGAGCCCAGCAGGTCGAGGCTGCGGTGGCCAGGAGCGGCCACTGCACTCCAGTCTG
>CAUYQG010143744.1:0-11686 GCA_963574415.1 Tarsius wallacei | reverse complement strand
CAGTCTCACGCAATCCACTCACCTCAGGCTCCCAAATTGCAGGATTACAGGCTGAGTCACCGAGCCCGGCTCATAATAATTTTTGATAATTTTTTATATTTCTTTGGAGTCAGTTGTGACTTGACCCATTGCATTTCTGACTGTGTTTATTTAGACTTTTTCTTGGTCAATCTGGCTGGAGTTCCATTGATCTTGTTTATCCAAAGAACCAGCTTTTTGTTTCATCTATATTTTCTATCATATATTTGCCTTTTAGTTCTCATATTTGGGTTTTTATTTTGGTGATCTGGATTCTTCTGCTGAAGTCAGGGTTTGGGTGATCCTGTTTTTCTAGTTTCTTCAGGTGATTTTTTAGGTGATTGTTCCATTTTCTTCATGTGTGCTTATGAAGACATGAATTCCCCTCTCCACTGCTCTCATGTCATCCCAGAGATTTTGGTAAGAAGTTTCTTCTTTTTCATTTGTTTCCAGGGATATTTTAATTTCTGTTTTGATTTCCCTGTTGACCCAGGAGTTGTTAAGCATCATGCTGTTTAGTGTTGTCTTTGTGGGCTTTAGGGAACTTTGTTGGTGTTGTTATTTATTTTTATTCCACTGTGGTCTGAGAAGGTGCATGGCAGTATTTCAATCATGAAATTTGTTTACACTTGACTTATGGCCAAGAATGTGGTGTATCTTAGAGTACAATCTATGTGTTGCCGAGTAGAATGTATATTCCATATTTGTTAGGTAAAGTGCTCTGGAGGTATTGACTAAATCTATTTGGTCAAGCATCAAGTTGAGGTTCCAAATCTCCTTGTTGATTTTTTGTCTTGATAATCTGCCTATGGTTGTTCGTGGGTATTTCAGTTCCCAGTTATGGTAGTGTTAGAGGCAATATTTTTTTTTAGTTTACCTAGAAGCTGCTTTATGAAAATTGGTGCTCCTCTGTTGGGTGCATACATGTTTAGGATGGATATTTCTTATTGATGGATTGAACCTCTTGTCATTATGTAGTGAATTCCCTTTTTTAATTTTTTATAATTGAAAGGATATTTTGTCTGATATGAAGATCACAACTCCTATTTTCTTTTGTGTTTCACCCACAGCCTAAAAAATCACCTGAAGAAAAATCACCTGAAGAAAATTTGTTTTCTATCCTCTTACTTTGACTCTGTGAGTGTCCTTTCTGGTGAGATGTGTCACCTGGAGACAGCAAATCATTGCGTCATTTGTTTGCTTGTTTGTTTTTTGTCCAGTTTGTCATTCTACGTCTTTTCAGTGGTGCATTTAGTCCATTCACATTCAGGCTAATTATTGACATGTGAGAGTTTATCCCTGTCATGAGGTCCTTACAGAGTTTGTTGTTGTTTGTTTGCTTGCTTGCTTTTTTGATTTTGGGGTTGATTTATGTATTTCCAATCTTTTTTATGCATTCTTGGGAAGGGCGTAGTCTTTTTTTCTGTGTTTTATACTTTCTCAAGTGTTTCTCTCTGAGCTGGTCTGGAGATAGCATAGTCTCTTAGAGTTTGAATGTCTTGGAAGAATTCTATTCCTCTATTGCTATGATGTTTAGCTTAGCTGAGTAGGAAATTCTTGCTTAAAATTGTTTATCTTTGAGAATTTTGAAAATTGGACTAGTCTCTTCTAGCCTGTAGTGTTTCTTTAGGTAAGTCTGCTGCTATTTTAATTGGTCTTCTCCGATAGGTAATCTGACCTTTTTCTCTTGCTGCCATGAGTTTTTTTCTCATATTCCTACTTTGTTTTCATAAAGAATTACTATGTGTCTAGGAGTTGGCCTTCTCATTTGATGTCTTGCAAGGGTTCTCTGAATCTCTTGTGTTTGAATGGTCATGTCTCTGATGAGATGAGGAAGTTTTCTTGGATAATTTCATGGAATGTTTGTTCCAGAGTGGTCTCTGTCTCCCTGTCTGCCTCAGGGATTCCAATTTATCTTAGCTTCAGCCTCTTGATATAATCACTCATGTCTTGGAGACTTTGTTCTGTCTTTTTAAGCATCTTCTCTATGTTTTTAACAGTTTGGGTTTGTTACATACTTTGGTTCTCAAACTCTGAGATTCTTCTGTTTGGTTAACTCTGCATCCCTTGCTTATCAGTTTGTTATTTATTTTGTTCACTGTATTCTTTATTGCTGTCATCTCAGTTATCAACTCCTTCATTCTTTCCTCATGACTCTCATCTTTTCTATTTATTCTCTCTGTTGATATCTTGATATCTGGATTTGTGGTTTGAGATCAGTCATTCTGGGGGCTTTTCACTGTTTGAGTTCTGAAGTCTACATTTTCAGTTGCTCTCTTCCCATGGGTCTGTATAGGACCTGTGTTCTTCCATTAGTTCTTCTTCATTTGTGAAAGTTCCCCCTGCCCCTTTTCCCCCTTGTTAAATTCTGTTTTGTTTTGTTTTGTTTTGTTGTGATAGGGGAAATAGCTTTCATGTCTGTTTGCTCAATTCCTTATTCTTCCTTATGTAGATTCTTTGGATTGATCAATTTTGGAACTGGACTAGGGCTGGGGCTGTGCATTTTGCAGTTTTGAGATTAATTAAGGGGGGAGCTGTAGTTCAGAAGATATTTGCAGATCCCAGTATCCACTGACAGGTATGTGGACCCCCTAGAACCCACTTCTCACCACCTTACAATCTGTCCATGTGGTGGGGGTGTATGTTTGCCCCCAAAAGAAGGAAGAAGGGAGACAAAAGGAAGATGAAGAAGGAAAAAAGAAAAGGGAATACAGTCAGGCACACGAACTAAAGAATATAATCAATATAATTGTGATGAGGTAAATTTGAGATATAATTATCCTCTGACATTAGCTCTCCTCAGGCTTTTCCAATAAATTTAAAATCACGCTCATGTGCCAAACTGCTACCTTTCTTTCTGATTCTGTCCAGTGTACCATCTTGTTGCCCTAGATCTGAAACTAACTAATTCTTCAAGGAGCTCTGGATCATGTTAATGAGAAATGGTGCCCTTCCCATTAAGAAATAAAGATTCAATGTGTTGATTTATATATACATCTGTTATGATGACCATAATGAAATTAATGAACACATCTATCACCACCCATGGTTATCATTTGTGTGGTGTCTGTCTGTGTGTGTGTGTGTGTGTGTGTGTGTGTGTGTGTGTGTGGTGATGAATCTTAAAATCTATTCTCATCAAATGTTAACTAAATACTACAGTATCATTACACAATGTATGTGTCTATCAAATGATGATATTGCATGCTTTAAATACACACATTTATATTTGCCAATTAAATATTTTAAAGTAAGAACAACAACAACAACAAAAAAACAAGTCTGACTTCAGACACCTCAGGCCTAGAGAATGAATTGAGCATACATGAATTCAATTTTAAGGTTGATAAAGATAGCTCATACTCTCATCAGCTCACTAGCCAATAAGCAAAATATCTAAGGTTATTATATAACATTGAATGAGAGGGAACAAAATGCAAAATAATTAAAGGACAGTGTAGTGGTTTACCTGACTACAAAAATCAGAATGCATAATCCTCATTCCAGTGGTAAGCACTGAATTACTGGTAATGCAGTCAATTTCTTCTGAAAAGGCAGAAACCCTTAGGGAGGGATTTGGGTTACAGAGGGGTCCTATGATAAAGGTGGCCACACCCTAGATTTGCCTGTCCTATCCGGTTCCTTTGCTAAATTTGGGAACCTACTGTTGAGATGAAAACCAGGAGGCCCAGTCTCCTGTTCATGCTCCTTCCTCCCTCCTCTACCTCTCTTCACCCTCACCCACACTTACACATAGCAGCTTTTAACTTTGCAACCAGTCCAGAACCTTAGTGCCCTGGTCACATTAGCCTTCTGAGACCAAACATGTTAACTGCTGGTCCCCAAGATTGGGTGAAGAGTAGAAAAACGCATCATCCCTACCTACCTCTTGCCACCTCAGACTTCTCTCTTCCTTTCCCCAAGCGGGACTTAGAGTTCCAGATATTTGCTCTGCGGAGTTGGTATCTGGTGTGAAATCCCACCAGCCTACAGTCCTGGACAGATGAGTCTCCTAAAATACACTTACTGAGTAAACATTAGACAAGTCACTTGACCTTTCTGAGCTTCCCTTTCCCAACTGTCAACTGACAACAATAACTAACTTTCACCTCTCCTATCTCTCAAAGTCATCACAAAGACATCTTGGGAAGCATCATGAAGTCAAACATGAGTAAATGCTCTGCAGTGTACAAAATGTCATACAAATATTAGTTGATACTGTTCTCATTAGTCTCATGAATCAACAATGCTTGAACCTTGAATCTAAACCTTGAAAAGAAAAATGTTCTTTTCCTTCATTTTATAATTCACACTTCCTTTCTTCCCACCTCTCTGGTTAAGAGCTGGGCTTTGAAGTCAAACAATCATGATTCAAGCTTCACTAGTTACAAGCTCTGTGACCTTTGGAATGCTGCTTGAGTACTCTTTATCTCAGTTTTCCCATTTCTCAAATGGGAATGATAAAAGTACCTACCAAAATAAGGTGCCCAATATAGTGCCTAGAAGCATAATGCCCAATCATAGTTAGTTAACATCATACCCGTATTTGACATCCTCAGGTCTTAGAGTTTCTTTATACTGGAGCATTTTCCTTCTGTAAGACTTGTTCACTGTAAGGGGCAATTTTCTTGGATACTGTTTGCAGTCCTCACATACTTGAACATTCAAACACACAAGGTACCATTGCAAGGTGCTGGAATATGAATTTCTTTCTCTGGAAAACCAAACAATGATATTTACCACCTAGGGTTCTGTAAGAACAAATGAGCTAGGGAAGGTGAAATATCTGGCACAAAGTGCTTCAGTTCCCTTTGTCACCCATGCCTCTCCACAAATCCTTGTTGTAGAAATAATATGTAAAAGTGAACAAAACTGAGAAAATCTCACATAGCTCAACCTCAAGTTGGAGGCACAGACAAAACATGGGGACAGACAAAAAGTCTTAGGTAGTGGTCAGAACAATGAAGAATGTACGTGTTGCATGAAATAACAGGGAATAATCAGTGGGAATCTCAGATGGAGAGGTGAGACAGGGCTTCTAAGGAGAGAATCCTGTCCAGATAAGGACTGAAGTATTTCTTTTATGCTTGTTCAGTCTGGGCTTAGCAAGATACTAAGTTGTGATTACCTCATCTTGAGATAAACTTGTCAGGTTTCATTCTAGGTATGAGAATTGTCCTGTCAAAAAAAAAAAAAAAAGAAATCAAGCTCATGCTAATCAAAGAGATAAATTGATTTAGGTTCTGTGCATCCAGGATTGAAAGGCATATTCATACTTACTTAAGAAGTTTCCAAGAGAAAAACATTCATTTACAATGTCTTCCCAAGTACAACAGGGTAGTTGATTTGAGCCACAATGGTAAACTACCTGGGTCTTAGCAGAGCACAAGACAAGGTAAGGTAGTGGTGGGTATCCTGCCAACTTCCTATGATACAGACAGAAGGGAGGAATAAAGAAACAATTGGCAAAGTCAGGATTGTTCTGACAGGCATGAGAAGGAGGAGTAATGGGGACACACATCCAAGGGTGACTGAGCTCTGGCCTCAGACTCAAGAAGCTGCAATAACCAACTGGCGTAGAATAGGGTATCATTATAATAAATTAAATAAGCCAGGCACAGAAAAACAAAAAATTGAATATTACGTCTCACTTATATGTGAGACTGAACAAAGTTGATCTCATGGAGGCAGAGATTACTTTTGTAGATATCAGAGACTGAGAAGAATGTGTGGGTGACTGGGAAATAAAGAGAGATTGGCTGCATGAAAAAACATGCATTTAGATAAAAACAATAGGTTCCAATGGTCTACAGCAAAGTAGAGTAACCAGAGTTAACAACAGCATATTATATATTTCAAGAAGAGAGGACTTGAAATGTTCCTAACACATCAATAACTCAAAAAGCAACAGATACTGGAGAGGATAAAGCAAAAGGAGAACACTTCTATACTGTTAGAGTGTAAACTAGTACAACCTTTGTGGAAAACAGTATGATGATTGCTAAAAGATCTAAAAATTGACTTTCCATATGATCCTGCAATCCCCCTACTGGGAATATACCCAAAAGAACTCAAATCACTCTATAAAAAAGATACCTGCACATGTATGTTTATTGCAACATTGTTCACAGTAGCAAGAACATGGAACCAACAGTGCCGTCCATAAAAAGAGGACTGGATTTAAAAATGTAGTACATATACAGGATGATTATTATGCAGCCATAAAGAAGAACAAAATCATGAACTTCACAGCAACCCAGATAGACTAGAGTCTATAATACTGAGACTCTAAGTCCATCACAGAAACAAAGAACTGAGCATCACATGTTCTCACTCCTAAGCAGACCTTGAACGATTATTGTAATACTATAAGAAAATGATTGACAGTAATGGGAAACTCCCAGGAGGGGGGTGGAGAAGTGGAATTGACAGTAGTGGGAAACTGCCTGGAGAAGAGGGGACACACTTCATTCAGGGTACCTGCATAATGAAACTTTGTATACAACCCTAAATTGTACCCTACATCTTTAAAATTAAAAAAAAAATTAAAAAGAAGAAGAGGCTGCAATAATCTTTTAATCATTATCCTTCTAGAAGGAAGCTTACAAAATTATCAGGGATATCTTAACACTTACCTTCATCCTCTGATTTCTCCTAGGATAGTACAGAGATAAACTAAACAAGCAGTGGGCTGGGAGGAGCTGCTAATATCCATCCTAAAGAGATGTCTGCCAAGACTCTGAGTGTCCTCCATCCTAGCCAGGTCTGGGGAAATTGCTCTGGATTTTTCTTTAAATCCCCAAATGAATGAGCTTTTCTTTTACATGCTTAATAGTATGCAGGGCTTCATTCTGTTTAACTATGCCAATGGACCAGAAAAAACTGAAATAGACTCTAAATGTTTGAAGCTAGCCCCAAGAATGTGTGGTCCCACAAGATATCCTCAGAGGAAAGTGACTACTCTCACACACATGTGTTCTCAGTCACTTCCCTGATCACCCAGGATACCTGGGGTATTTTGCTCTGCTGAAGGAGAACACATCCTGTTGCAATTATAATGCAGTGGCTCCAGGGCTTTCTGTGAACATGCCACAAGTTCCACTCTGTGCATCAAGGAATCATGCAATCAGCTGAGAGGAAGTTAAGGTTGCTGTCTTAGGCTTATGCAGCCTGTCTCCTTTGCCACCCACAGAAACCACAATTTTGTAGCAAGTTACAGGTTCCCTGGCAACTCAGCCAACCAGCATCCATTTAAGCTTCATTATGCCTGCAAAATACAGTCCCTGCCCTCAAGTATCTCACATATGGTGGGAGGATGGAGACAAAAGCAAATACCAGTGGGACAGAGCGGTAATGTGTCAAAATTTGGGCATTAACAAAGGTCATGGGAGTTCAGAGAGGAGCTAGTAACTCTTCCTTATGGAGTGAAGATGGGTTCCATGGAAAAAGTAATATTTGTGCAGGTTTTTGGTGGAGGACATTAGAAGACAGAGAAGGAGGATAGCAGCACTCCAGATCAAGAGAAGGACATTTGCCAAGATTTCATAGGAAGGAGAAGATTTAATCACTTCAGGAAAGATCACAATAGCTGGAGCATGACATGATGGTCAGTTTGATGTGTCAACTCGTCCAGGCTATAGTACCCAGTTATTCATTCAAACATGGATCTAGGTGGTACTATGAATATATTTTGGAGATGTGACCTATCAGTGCAATCAGTTGACTCTGTTGAAAGGATTTTCCTGGACCGACAGGGGGAACCTGATCCTTTGAAAGGCCTTAAAGACAGGCCTGAGGATGAAGAAATTCATCCTGTGGACAGCAGCATCAGTCAGAGAATTTCTAGCGTGTCCTTCTGCATGGTTTGCCTTACAGATTTCAGATTTTCCAAGCTAGCTCCCATAATCATGTTAGCCAACACCTTGCAATAAATCTCTTCATATGTACACATATTCTTGTGGTTCTATTTTTCTGATAGAACTCTGACTGACACACATGGAAAAGGTGGAGCACAGAGTAAATGAGGACAGGCAGGTCAAGACTGTAAAAGACCAACGCACAGAGTAAATGCTTCATCCCAAAGGCAAAAGCATTCCCATCACTATCCAGGGCTTGAAGAAGGTGGATGAGAGGAGGGTGTGGGACAAGAAAAAAGCCAATCAGTTACAAATTTCAGGCCCTGTGCAGTTTAATTTGTTTTAAACAGAGCATTTTTATATATGTGTGTATATATGTGCATACATATGTATACATACATATATATAAACATATATATATGAATTTCATTTAAACAGCATGATTCACTCTTCAGTGTTAGAAATCAATGTTGGGAGAAGAAATTCCAGGACTGCAGGAGGAGCTCTGCAGACATCCTCCAGAGTGAAATAACCATAACTGGTAAAAATTAAAGTTTAAAAATGTTTAAAATGTATGAAAACTGTCCTATGGGCAGAAAAACAATGAAGAAACGTTTCTCCAAAAAAATCTACCAACCTCAGTGAGAGCAGTGAGAGTCTATGATGTTTAAGCCATGACCATTTTTTCCCTCCTCTGCAACCAGGTGAATAAAACAGAAACTAAACTACAGGAGTGTGTAGCCCAAAGAACAGAGTACCCTTTTGCCCAGCTTCCAGTCTGGAGGCAGACAGTCAACACTTTTCATCATCATCCCTGACTGCATGTTGTAGATGCTTTATTCCAGAAAAACTTGAACACAAAGTGTTCAGCTACTTTCTTCCACCCACTATCTACTCTTTGGGCTCAAGCTCTATTCTTGGCACAGCAGGCCAAAAATAATGGAGGCTAAAATTCCCCACTCCATGTCACATACAGCACAGAGATTCCATGGCAAAAACCAAGTTTTGATGATAGGAATTGCAGAAGAATAAGAATTACTGCCCTATCTGGTGCTTCACACACAGAGAAAAAAAGGACATCTAAGAAAAACATGCCACTATCTTCAACCTCAATTGCAGAGTAATGGCACGGAGGTCTTTCTCAGCAGGAGAGGTAGGGCAAAAGAAGAAAAGTCTCACATTCTCCCTAAGAAGAACCCTATTTGGAACAGAGCATGGAGAAGTTCAAGCACAAGAGCATTGTCAAATACAATGGAGATTTCAGTGGGAAGTAGTCAAACAGTTGATGGCAGCTTAACGACACTTCTGTTTTTCAGCATTTTTTCTATCTTCCTTAGATTTTTTTAATCTATATCAGTGTAGCTTCAAATTTTTGGAGTATTTCTTCTTTCAGAACATATCTACTGTTCATTCCCTCTCAAATAAATTTAATATTTTTGTTATTGTGTTTTTGTTTTGTTTTGTTTTGTTTGAGTTGGAGTCTCACTCAGTAACCCAGACTGGAGTGCAGTGGCCGCTCCTGGCCACTGCAGCCTCGACCTGCTGGGCTCCGGCGATCCTTCCGCCTCAGCCTTCCAAGTTGCTGGAACTACAGGCACGCGCTACCACACCTGGCTAATTTTTTGATTTGTTGTAGAGATGAGGTCTCGCCAGTTTGCCCTGGCGGGTCTCGAACCCGCGGGCTCAGGCAATCCACTCACCTCAGCCACCCAAGGCGCAGGATTACAGGCTGAGCCACCGAGCATGGCTGTTATTGTGTTTTTAACTCCAGAATTTCCACTGGGAAAATGAAAGCTACACCATAAATGAACTAGAAATGTCTGATACAAACCAAAAAAAGAAACAGCTAAAAAGAGACTTTCTGAGGCCAAAAGAAACTTCAAAGAATGATTGAAAAAGGGTTCCTGCAAAAGAAGTCAAATTTGTTTGGATCACACTGTGGAACAAATTATGCCCCCAGAAAACTGTCAAAAAAAGAAAAAAAAGAGCAGGCATTCAACCTTTACTGTAGGTTAGCAGGTGAATGTGATGCCATAAAATACACACAACTTAAAGCATCAAGGAAAAAGAAAGTGAAAGAGAGCTCTATTAACAGTGCTATAATTACAGTTTGAGAGTGAATGTGCCCAATGCAGTGCCCACTGAGGAGCAACATCAGAGGTCACATATTGTGGAAGAAATGAACTTGATTATATAGTTCACTAAGATCATGACATAAGTAAACAATCAAACAGTAACCTAGGAAGGGTGGCAGAAATTATTATTGTGAGTGACTAGAATATAGTTTTGAACAGAAAATCATGAAGCATTGTATTAGTCTTTTTTCATTGCTAAAAAGAAATACCTTAGGCTGACTAAATAATAAAGGAAAGGGACTTATTTGGCTCATGGTTCTGCATGGTACTGGCATCTGCTTCTGATGAGGTCTCGGGAAACTTCCAATCATGGTGAAAAGGGAAGTGGGAGCATAAGTGTCACATGTTGAGCGTGGAAGCAAGAGAGAGAGAAGGAGGTGCAAGGTTCTTTTAAACAACCAACTTTCACATGAACCAAAATAGTAAGTGACTCATTACCATGAGTTTGGCACCAAACCATTAATGAGGGATCTGCTCCCATGACTCAAGCTCCTCCCATAAGTCTCACCTCTAACATTGAGGATCATATTTCAACATAATTTTTGGAGGGCCAACATTTAAACCATGTCACCCATGCAAAGAAATAGTAAAACTCCATATAGAAGAAAAAAAGGCAAGCAAGAGAAACTGCCTTTGAGTGGACCAAGATGTCAGACACATCAGAAAAACATCTCAAAGCACCTATTATAAATATGTTAGAAAACTAAAGGAAACCATACTGAAGGAAGGGATGGTGATGATTTATCAACAATTAGAGAACTCCAATAAAGAGAGAGAAAATAATTTTTTTTTCAAAAGTTAAACAACCACATGGAAATTCTTCAGTCAAAAAGAAAAATAATGATAACTAACATAAAAATTTTACCACAGGGAGTGAACTGTAGATCAAATACAGAAGAAGAAATAAACAAAGAATTTGAAGATATATTGTAGAGATTATGAAATCTGAAGAAGACCGAAAAAATTAATAAGAAACTGGAGGGAACCTCAGAGAAATATGAAACATATGGAAAAAGTCAAGGGGAGAGAAAGGTACAGAATAAAAATATTTCAAGAAATGTAATGAAAAACATTAATCTTTACATTTAAAAAATCCTAAGAACTTCAGGCAGAATAAATGATTATTTGCTATTTGGAATTGCATATCATAATCAAAATGTTGAAATATAAAAAAATACTAGAACAGCAAAAGAAAAAAACTTGTTACATGCAAGGAGGTGTTGATATGGTTAACAGCTGACTTCTCATGTTAAAAGAAGACTAGAAGCAGTGGAATGAAGTTTTAAAGTGCTAAAAGAAAAAGTTGTCAACCTGGAATTTTATAACTATTTAACATATTATTGGAAATTCTAGACAGAGTAAGAAGGCAAAAAAACAAAGACAACCTTATTTGAAAAGAAGTATAATTAGATCTGTTCATAGAGAACATGATCTTAAACCTCCAAACACACACACACACACACACACACACACACGCACACACACACACACACGCAAACCTCTAACCCATTTAAAAATAATTCCCCAGTTTATTCGTCCCCAGACCCTGAAAACCATCATTTTCCTTTTTGTTTCTGTTACTTTGACTACTCTAGGTATTTCAGATAAGTGGAGTCATACAATATTTATCCTTTTGTATCTAACTTATTTTACCAGAAAGGAGTTCCAAAATTGCTT
>CAUYQG010143740.1:0-22755 GCA_963574415.1 Tarsius wallacei | reverse complement strand
TTTTTTTTTTTTTTTTTGAGTTGGAGTCTCACTCTGTCGCCCAGACTGGAGTGCAGTGGCTGCTCCCGGCCACCGCAGCCTCGACCTGCTGGGCTCCGGCGATCCTTCTGCCTCAGCCTTCCGAGTAGCTGGAACTACAGGTGCACGCTACCACACCCGGTTGGTTTTTTGATTTATTGTAGAGATGAGGTCTCGCCAAGTTGCCCAGACGGGTCTCGAACCCGCGGGCTCAGGCAATCCACTCACCTCAGCCTCCCAAAGGCGCGGGATTACAGGCTGAGCCACCGAGCCCGGCTCAAAATGTATTTCTTAAGTGAGGAGACCTGAAAGTCAAAATTACTCCTTGATTCATGAGCTGCAGAATAGATGTTATGTTAGCGGGCATGAAAACAACACTTACTTCTTTGTATACCTCTATCAGAGCTCTTGAGAGACCAGGTACACTGTCAATGGGCAGAGATATTTTGAAAGTAATCTTTTTTTTTCTGAGCAGGTCTCAACAGTGGGCTTAAAATACTCAGTAAGCCATGGTTGTTACACTGTTAGAGCAAAGGCAGTGTAGATTTAGCATAATACTTATGGGCTTTAGGATTTTCAGAATAATCAATGAGTGTTGGCTTTAAGTCATCAGCTGCTTTATCCCCCAATGAGAGTCAGCCTTTCCTCTGAAGCCAGGCTTGGACTTACCTCCCTAGCTATGAAAAGTCTTATATCTTTTTCTAATAGAAGGCTGTTTTGTCTATATTGGAAAATTGACTGTTTAGTGTAGCCACCTTCATCAGTGATCTTAGCTAGATCTCTAGATAATTTACTGCTTCCCCTTGCACTTTTATATTATGGAGATGGCTTCTTAAACCTCATGAGCCAACCTCTGCTAGCTTCTACCTTTTCTTCTGCAGCTCTTCACCTCTCTCAGCCTTCACAGAATTGAAGAGAGTTTGGACCTTGCTCTGAATTACGCTTTGACTTAAGGAAATGTTGAAACTTTCTCCATATTAGCAATAAAGCTGTTTGCTGTCTTATCATTCCTATGTTCACTAGAGTAGCACTTTAAATTTCCTTCAATAAACTTTTCCTTGCATTCACAACTTGGGTCTTTGGTGCAAGAGACCTAGCTTTTGACCTGCCTTGGCTTTTGATATGTTTTCCTCACTAAGCTTAATCATTTCTAGCTTTTGATTTAAAGTGAGAGATGTGCAACTCTTTCACTTGAACACTTAGAGGCCATTGCAGGGTTATTAGTTGGCCTAATTTCAATATTGCTGTGTCTCAGGGAGAGGCCCGAGTAAAGGGGGAGAAATAGTTGGAGCAGTTAGAACACATGACATTTATTAAGCTCGCCATTTTATATGGGTGCAAATCCTAGCACCCTCAAACCACAATGGTAACATCAATGATCACTGATCACAGATCAACATAACAGATATAATAATGAAAAAATTAAATTACCAAAATGTGACAGAGACATAAAGTAAGCACAGGTTGTAGGAAAAATAACACTAACAGACTTGCTTGTCACAGGCCTCAATTTGTGAAAAATGCAAGTGCTGCAAAGCGCTATAAAACAAAGTACACTAAATGAGGTATATCTGTACTGAGAGAGAACAACTCTTATAAAATTTTAAACTATCACTCAAAACTCCAGTAGTAGAGAGCTTATATTGGTTAAAGATACTTAAGATCAAATGATCTAAAGTAAGAAGAGGAAAACACAACAGAAATAATAATGTGGTACATTATTCTAAGCTCAAGAATTAAAATATTTATTATGATATAAAGGACAACTTATATAATATTTAATACTTGTTTTGTCAACTGTATTGCCCACATCCAACATTCAAAATTTCATCCTGCCACTTTTTGAGTAGTTTCATATTTGTGAAGTGTCCACATCTGTCAATGCTTGTTTTTTTCCTTAACACCCTCAATTTGTTGTTGTTTTTTTTTTTTTGCTGCCTACTAATTCCTTCAAGTAGTATGCTGCCACAGATGGAGAAAAAAGATGAGATTCAACCAAGTGAACATAATTACTTATTAGTAGTTGTAGAAAATCATCATCGCTTGGTAAAGTGAGGGTACTGGATCATTCAAGGTTTTCAAACATCATGTAGTGACTATTCTCATATCATGATCAGAGCAAAAAAGTTCACCTCCCAATAACAATGAAGTGACCACTTACCTTTCCTATGGCAAGGCCTTCATAATTCAATTTTCCTTCCTTTATGAAACTATAGAGTGGAGAGCCAGGAACAGAATTAAAGTCACCACACATAACAATAGGGCAGAAGCTGCCATCTTTCTGATGAGCAACACTGGAAATCTCTGCCAGCAGCATTGCCAATTGGGTCAGCTTAATATCACCTCGCCTTGGATTATACAACAGATGTGTATTAGCTACACAGATCGAGGGAGAAGCAGCACATGGAATTTTGGGCTGCAAGAGTAAAACTAATCCAACATTGTCTCTGTCCAACAGAGAGATATCAGGGCGATAGAATTCCACTGGGTTCACAGACAAGAGTGAAAATTTGGAATGTTTGAAGCAAATGGCACAGCCATCAGGTTTCTTTCCTGTCCGCATCTTATATTCACAGTGATAACCTGTAAAGAAGAAATGAATTAAAAAAAAATCCTGTATACATATATTTATCAAACCACAGCTTATCTAGCACTTTTGAACAATGTTTATCAAAGTATATTCTGCAAAACATTAGCAATGTAGAGTTAGTAAGTGCTGTAATAAAAAAAACATTTGCAACTGGGCCTAACAGTCCTCTTGACTGGCAGACTTCAATCCTTAATATGCTAATGTGTGTACCACTCTCCTATTCCCATCCCAGTAAAATTCAGTGATGGCAATGACAGTCCTTATAATAATCTATCCCCTCACTACCCCCACCTCATACCCCTGCTCTTTTTGCCTGTAACTCTTTCCCCTCTCTCCATTCCAACCACACTGACCTCCTCACTTGCATTACCACATCCCAGCCTCAGGACCTTTCCCTTGCCATTTCTGCACCTGGAACGCTCTAGGCATGGCTTGTTCTTCACCCACTTCAAGTTTTTGTTCAAAAGTCATCTTATTTGATCACTTGGTTCAAAACTGAAAACTCTCCCCTGCTTTTCTGCAGAAAACCATTATTACTTAACATACTCCTTATTCATTTGGTTTGTTGGTCTTTCTCCACTAGAATGAAAAGAGAAACATTTTGTCTGTTTTGTCCACTGCTAAATCTCCACTGCCTAGGACAGTACATGGTATATAGTAGGCACTCAAAAAATATTTGCTGAATGAATGAATGCAAAGTAGGCACATTTCTCAAATGTATGTGACCACAGATGACCTGTTTCTAGAAGCGTTTGTCAAATAGCTTTATAGCATCCATCCATTAGGTATTGGTGGATACTGGTATTATATGATAAACTAGACAGAATGATCCCTGCTCTCATGGAGCTCAGAATCCTAATAGTCTAGTGTTAGAGCAATTCCTGGAAAAGGAAGCTACTAAGAAATTCTTATACACCTTTTTGTTTGAATTAAAATTATGTATCAACACAGAATTTTCTACTTGAAATGCCTCAATCTTTTCCTGACTTCTGGAAATTAAGTTTTCAAAATTAAGATTTTTTAGCCCAAATATGCTACACATCTTTGTTAGCAAACTATGCTTTAATAACACACAAATATTCAAAAGTAAATTTGGCTACGATAAAAGTTACACTGTACCCAATGATTCCAAACTTGGCCTGATCTCTGTTCCATAATGATCTTCTTGGACTTCTTGCAAACAAAGTACCTTGGGGAAAAAATAGCTTGAATTAAAACACAGAAATGCAAGTAAGAATTTTCTGGTGCTTTTATCTTTATTTTTTTATTTTTATTTTTATTTTTTTTTTTGTTTTTTGAGTTGGAGTCTCACTCTGTCGCCCAGACTGGAGTGCAGTGGCCGCTCCCGGCCACCGCAGCCTCGACCTGCTGGGCTCCGGCGATCCTTTCGCCTCAGCCTTCCAAGTAGCTGGAACTACAGGCGCGCGCTACCACACCCAGTTAATTTTTATTTATTTTATTTATTTTTATTTTTATTGTAGAGATGAGGGCTCACCAAGTTGCCCAGGCGGGTCTCGAACCCTCAGGTTAGGGCAATTCACTCACCTCGGCCTCCCAAAGCCGCGAGATTACAGGCTGAGCCACCGAGTCCGGCGTAAATATTTGTTAATATGAATTGAATCATAGAAAAAATACCTAAAGAAATAAAATTAACTTAGACAAGAATAATCAGTATTAAGTCTTTTGTGACCTGAGGCACAATATATGGAATAGTGTTTTTCACTGTTTCTTTAACCAGTGCTTCATTCTAGTCAAATCTTATATTTCATGTTGCCTAGTTTGTGCAAATTCTCTTGATTGTCACATATTTTTGAAGTTTGAATAATATAGAATTTTGTTCCAAATGTTTAAATGATATTAGTACAAACTTATTAAATAATTTTTCATAGCTATAGTCATTCTTCAATCTATTCCATCCCACTGGTTAAGAATCACTTACTTCTCTACAATAACTGTCTATAAGCTCTTCTAATTCTACAAATGTATCTGTAAGTCTTTATACGTCTATTGAATTATCTGCTGAAGTATAAGAATATGTAAAACAACTTAGTGCCTAATATTCATTTTGTATTTTAAAAATTATGAATGCAATAAAATAAAAACCTAGCCGACTGTTGAAATTCATCAAAAAGCTAAGTAGAACAAACAGACTTTCAACTAAAATGATACTTCTCCTAATGCAAAAAAAAGAGGAAACTAGGGGGGAATAATAGCAACAACAACAAAAATTGCATTGCAACAGAAAGGTAATGAAACACTTCCAATTAAAAGGCTATCTGTGAAAATTATTCACCACAGGAAGCAAAAAAATAACAATTTTAGAAAATTATTTTAAACTCCCCACGGGCTTTAAGCAAACTCAGTGAAATAGAGATGGAAAGGCATAATAAGAGAATGGATTGATATGAAAGATCACTGTATGACATAAAGATGAAGAACTGTGAGACTAAAAAATAATTTTAGTGAAACTAAAAATGTAGAAGTAAAATTAAAGTCTTAAATTGAAGCAATAGCGAAATAGACATGAAAAAACAAATTATGGTAAAAACAGTATTATACACAACTAAACTGAAATCAATTTGAAAAGCTTACTAAAATAAATATCTGAAAACATAAAATTCCAAAAGTGATAAAAGAATAAATAGAAGTATGAATAAACTAAATTGCAATGAAGAAATAAAGATACCAGATGGTATTGTGGGTGCTACAAACTGTCAAGGAATAAATAATCCTTATCTTATGAATTGTTACAGAAAACAGAACAAGACTAACAAAAATTTTTATCTAACATAATCTTTCAGGATTGGGGGAGGGGGAAAAGCATGATAAAGTAAAACTTATCCTAAAAATAGAAGGACAATTAAATATCAGAAAACCTATCACAAGAATTAAACACTGTAAGGAATTAAGAACAAAAATTCTATAAGACACTCAATATTATACAAACCTAAAACTTATTTATGGTTTTAAAATTGCACATGAAGAACGCGAGAGAATTTTCTCAAGGTCATCTCCCCAAAACTTGCAGCAAATACTGTATGCAGTTAAAAATATTTGACACTTTCTCTTTTAAATGAGGGTAAAAACAGTGATAAAACTATGACTATTCCAAAAATGGCACTGGAAGTCCTGTCTATTATATTAATACATCAGAGAGAGACTCACTGGTTCAGGTGGGGGAGAGAGAGAGACATGGCTTAAACACTGGGATTACAAACGAGAGCCAGATATTTTGTGATCAAGTAAAATTGTGAAATGGGCTGCTGGTTTCCTCTCTGAATCCTGGATAAGCTACTGAAGAAAATATAGAAATAAAGAAACAACAACAACAAACTGGAAATATCTGAGTCTAGATATGATTCCTACAAACTACTATACAGTATGTGGGATGGGGGAGAGTGGTATGATAATCAAGAGAACCTGCAGAAACTAGACAACATGAAATATAAGATTTGACTATTATGAAGCTGCAGAGTTCTGTTCACAACAACTGTGATGTGAAAACTGTCCCCTGACTTTATACAAAACAAGATACCTTGAGGGAGGTGGCTGCAACTTGGAGCAGAGCATGGCTGACAACTTTCTGAAAATATAAACTGGAGAGAATCAATTTGCCTTTTTTCTTTTCTTTCCCACACTTTTGCTTTTTGGCAATAATTTCCTGACCCATTTCTGCAACATTCTATAATAATGGCCCATAGCTCTCATGCAGGTGTCTGGGGATGTAAAATTTGAGAAGTAAAAAATGTGACATAGTGAGAAGTCAGGAAAGTAAGTGTATTTCTTGAACATTTGCTTCCTTACCTATGAACAAACAGTTCAGGATGGTGGAAGAACACTGTTCCTCGCAGGGCTGCTTTCTCCTTGGGGATCTGAAGGTAAACCAGAGAGTAACAAGAGTGATGAATTAGAATTTTGTTGTTCCTGGTCATTTCCACCAACGGCATCATTCTAAATTTCCCAAGCATGTGTTAGGACAGAATTCTAGATCCCCAAAAGAATCTATTCTCACAAGCCAAAATAATGAGATACAAGAAGCCATGCAAAATATATCATCTGAAACAGTATTGTCACAGATGGGTCAAGAACAATAGCAAGTGTAATAATGTACTAATATGCAAAAATATTTACAAAAATAATTCATAAAGGCACAAATAAAACAGCTATAAAAATTAAATGCAAAATACTAGTTAGTTGATATAAAGTTCAAGTTCTTATTTGTAGATGATATAACTCTCTATATAGAAAATGCAAAATAATTAATGAATTAGTAAAACAATTATGAGTTCAGCAAGGTTGTCAAATATAAGATTTACCTTCAAAAATTGGTTGTCCAGAAATTATAACATTTAATAAGATTTCATAGAAACTAGCTGTTCCAGCCGGGCTCGGTGGCTCAACCTGTAATCCCAGCGCTTTGGGAAGCTGAGGTGAGTGGATTGCCTGAGCCCGCGGGTTCGAGACCCGCCTAGGCAACTTGGCGAGACCTCATCTCTACAATAAATCAAAAAATCAGCCGGGCGTGGTTGCGCGTGTCTGTAGTTCCAGCTACTTGGAAGGCTAAGGTGGAAGGATCGTCGAAGCCCAGCAGGTCGAGGCTGCGGTGGCCAGGAACGGCCACTGCACTCCAGTCTGGGCGACAGAGTGAGACTCCAACTCAAAAAAAAAAAAAAAAAGAAACTAACTGTTCCAAGAATGCACATATTTATTATTACAAACATGTTAAGACTTTTGAAAAAAGCTAAATAAGAAGTTAAGTAAATAAAAAGAGACGATGTTATATAGGAAAACTAAATAAATGAAAAGAGACATGATGTTCATGGATGGCAAAACATAGCATAATATGATGTTGATTCACTCTAATTAATCTATAAATTCAACTAAATTACAATAAAAACCCCAGCAGGATTCTTGGTATTATTTGATAAATGTATTCTAAAATTTATATGGAGAATAAAGTGTCAATAATAGCTAAGAAAATTTCTTAAATTAATGAAAGATAATTTGTACTACTACATATTAAGATATATTAAAAGCTAAAATAATAAAAAATAATAATGGGATCTTTGTGATGTAAAAGATAAATATATCACAGGTAGAAGAATGAACAGACATCACGTAACTAAGAGGAAACATAATAATTAGTGCTAGATAGTATTGGAAAACTGGTTTACTATATACAAGTCAAGATTATCTATACATTACAAAATGTAAAAAAAAGTATCTCAAGTGCACTAAAAATTTCTATATGAGATAAAAAAGAAAATATCTTTTTGACTATGGACTAGGATTTTTTTTTAATTATTATTATTTTTTATTTTAAGGATGTGGGGTACAATTCAGGATTAGGTGGATAAGTGGTCATCATGCAAGCAAACTTTGGGGGCCTCCCATTGGTCCTCCCCTAACCAGGTTTGGGTTCAGGTACCCTTATTATTAGTGTTATGTGCTCCATCCCTCCCCTGGCAGTGACCTGTTACTGTCAATCCCTTTCATGTATTATTATGATAAATGTTCAGTGTCTACTTATGAGTGAAAACATGTGGTACTCAGTTCTTTGTTTTTATAATACATGACTGAATATGATAGACTCTAAATCCATCCAAGTTGCTATGAAGTTCATATGTTTGTCCTTCTTTATGGCTGTATAATCTTCCATTGTGCATATGTAAGGAGGTTAGAGTTTTAATCCATCATTTATTCATGAATTTGTATCCATCAAGTTTGAAGAAACCAAGACAAATCTTATGAAGGACTGTGGAGAATCTGGGGAAAGAAAAGCCCTCAAAATCTGGTGGTAGGAGTAAGGATTATTGAAAGCATTTTGGACAATAGTCTGGCAGTGTTTAATAAAAGTAAGTGCATTTATATCCTCAACCACACTAAAGCTACTCTAGGTATATCTGCACAAAAATGCTCACACAAATTCACACAAGGATATGTATTATAGAGGCTGGATTTGGTAGCAAGGATTTGGAGATCACTTAAAGTTAAGACTAAACAAAATATAGACTATACAGTGTGTGTGTATATTATGGAACAATTTCCCTTGAGTTAATGAACTATTCTCAAATACAGTGATATGGAAACCTTCTAGAAACACGATGCTAAATGAAAAAAAACTGAGAATTAAAATTATATTAAACTCCCACTTCCATACATTTAAACACTCAATCAAACAACATAGTTTATAAGGATATGCACAAATCTAAATAAATGCTTGAGTAAGATGTCTATAAGGCAAAGTGAAAGGGAGTAGAGATAGGGGAATAAAAAAGAAATTATAAAATAGATTACAAAGTATGAGTTTGGATTAACAAAATGACAGTGTTTTACAAACTAGGAATATGGCTAATTAAATTCTACACATCTGAGTTCCAAAAATCAAAATGAAATAAGTGAAATGAGAAAAAAACTTGAGAAACCTTAGAACTGAGGAGAAAAAAACAGGAGAGTCTATAATAGAAATTAAAAGCAGATATGCTCAGGAAAAAGACTTTAACAATTTTGTTAGAAAAATAATAAAGAGATAATTAAAATAAATTCTTCTCATTGGAAAATAAAAGACTACATATGTAATCAAAAAGGGTTGTCATATTCCAAGAAACACAAAAAAACAACCAGACTCTTAGTTATCGATTAAATAATAATTAAATTATAACTATTAGTTATAAATTTACCAAAATACTATCAGCTGAAAACAACAAATAATGATTATCCCACTGTTTCTGTGGGTCAGGAATCTAGACAAAACGTTCTCTGAGTGTCTCTGGCTCAAGACGTCTTGTCGAGGTGGTTGCAGTCATCTCAAAGTGTGTCTGAATCTGTAAAATTCACTCATGTGATTGATAGAACAATACGGGCTTCTCCACAGGGCTCCCTGACAACATGGCAGCTGGTTTCCTACTGGGTGAGTGATGCAAAAGAAAGTGAGAGAGTGAGAGAACCCGAGATTAAAGCTAGAGTCTTTTAAAAGTCTAATATTACATGTGACATTCTATCATGTGTACCATAATTAACTTGTTAGAAGCAAGCCAGCCAATGAATCCAGTCTATTCTTAATGGGAAGAATTTATACAAGGGCATGAATATGAGGAGTCAGGGATAACTGAGAGGCATTTTAGAGTCTGTCTACAAAGATTTTTTTTAATGTAAAAATACGGAGAATTTTACATATGCCAAACACTTTGTTAGTCAAAAATATGAGAATTTTTAAGTAAAAAAATTCTATGAGATTCTTTTTAGGTAGAATAAATGGAGGAATAATAACTAGAAAGGGAATTGCTAGCTAAAACTACTGGGACACCAAATGTCACCTAACAGAATTTTAAAGATGTAGCATTGCTAAAACTCCATGAATACATTTCACTATCAGTCATAATGTCTCAGATATGAAAGTAACCAAAAGATATTCCCATATATACAAATGAAAATCAATTGTAGTCTTCAACATATTACTTGATGTTATGGCCAGCTAAACAAGATAAGTAAAAATTATCAATGCATAGATATGTAAGAAAGCTGTGATATGTAAAGAATTGACCCTTTTTCACCTTTTCTCAGAATATATTATTGATAAATAATCAAACAAAAATTCATACATTATATGTGCAACATCTTTATTATATTAGCAAGCAAACAAGAAAATAAAATGTTAAAAATAAATAAATATTACATTAAAATATGGCAGATTATATTGACATTAAAAGTCATTTTTATGAAGTAGAATTTTTTATTGATACAGAAAATATTTGTGATTGAAACTTAGTAAAGTAAGATAGAATTTGCATGTATGTTCATAATATCAATAAAATTTAATTTTAAATACTGAAGGAAAACATTAAATAAAATACTTGGTTATATATTCTTATAATTGTAAACAAAAAGAGATATTTAAATGTTTTCTTTATAATTTTTGTACTTTTCTACAAGAAGAATTTATAATCTATTATAATAAGCAAATTTTTAAAAACTGGGTAAAAGGATTTTCCACCTAAGGATAATCTATACCAAAAAAATAGAAATCTCTTAATATCTGTAACTCTTAAGATTAGGTTTAAGGCCGGGCGCAGTGGCTCAACTTGTAGTCCCGGCACTTTGGGAGGCCAAGGCAAGAGGATTTCCTGAGCCCAGCAGTTCGAGACCAGCCTGGGCAACTTGGTGAGACCTGTCTCTACAATAAATCCAAAAATTAGCTGGGCATAGTAACGTGTGCCTGTAGCTCCAACTACTTGCAATGCTGAGGCAGAAGGATTGCCTAAGTCCAGCAGGTCGAGGCTGTGGTGGCCATGAGCATGCCACTGCACTCCAACCTGGGTGACAGTGAGAGTTCAACTTAAAATAATAATAAGATTAAATTTAACTGGGAGGCATGTATTTTTTTTTTCCTTTTTAAAATCATTTCCAAGCCTGATCCCTGAACACAGTCACAGCTGGAATCATAAAAGCAGGTAATTGGCACACTGGAGTTTATATTTATTATCTATATAAAAGATAGACGATATAAATATGGACTAAATTGAGTATTGTTTTATCATCTTACTAGTGCAATGCTTGATTTGCATTTGGTGTTTAGTTTATATGAAAAGGCTAGAAGGATGTTAAAAGAGAAAGGGAGGGAAGAAAAGACAGTAGGAGAGAGAGGAAGAAATGAAGAAAAGGAGAGAGGGAGAAAAGGGGGAGGAAGACAGAAAAGAAGGTTCAGAGGGAGGGAGGGAAGGAGGGAAGAAAGAAAGAGGGAAAAAGAAAAATAAAGGAAGAAAAGAGGAAGAGAAGGAGAAAGAAAGAAGGGGAGAGGGAGAGAGAAGAAGAAGAAGAAGGAGGAGGAGGAGGAGGAGGGGAGGAAGAGGAGGAAGAGGAGGAAGAGGAAGAAGAGGAAGAAGAGGAAGAAGAGGAGGAAGAGGAGGAAGAAGAGGAAGAAGAGGAAGAAGAAGAAGAAGGAGGAGGAGGAGGAGGGATGGAAGGAAAGAAGGAAGGAAGGAAGGAAGAAAGGAAGCAAAGAAGGAAAGAAGGAGGGAGGAAAAAAGAAAAAGGAGAGCAAGGGGAGGAAGGGAAGGAAGTGGGGGAGAGAGAAAGGAAGAACTTGAACTACAAAGAGCATGTCAAAATGGACAATTAAAAAAATTGTCATCAGCATAACTCATTTGTATTCAATAAGTATTCACTGTACACATTACCAGGACAAAATATCATCTCTTCATTACTAGGGTCACTTTCACTTGTTCATTTATAAAATGTTTTCTAAGAGCTTCCTGTAGATTAGTCACTGAGGTACAATAAAAAATAAAATGGGTGCTGTTCTTTTGTCTCATGGAGCTTAGCTATTACTTGGTCACTTGGACTAGAGAGGCAGGACACTAAAATTCAGGCAGATACATGACAAAAAAAGTCAATGTGAATTTCACGTTTTGAATAAAATCTTCTGTGTATAACAGTTTAAAAGAAAAAGATGAAAATAGTTGATACACTAGGCTAAACAGTTAACCCACATTAATGATATGTTTGCTCCAGGGAACTCAGCTCCAATGATCTATTCCTTAGATGTAAATTTCATTTTCAGTTGAATGCCTTAGTGAAGATGCTTAAGTAAGAAAGACACTACACACAACAAAGACAGTAGTATTATTTTGTTTTGTTTTGTTTCCAGAAAGACAGATCTTCCAGATGGCATGCTCTCAAATCTGGTCATCCCTGTCAAAACAGCCTATTTTATGATGGGAAAAAAAGACCTCCATAGCATAATATGTGAGACATAATCATAACCAGAAAATTCTGAAATGATTTAGCCTACAGGTCAGAAGCAAATAATATCAAAGAGAAATTAGTGATAAAAGTATCAGAAAAAAAGAAAACAGAACTGGTGATGATGAAAAACATACTGCAAGAAATTAATTAAATACAAATAGCATAAACTCAAACTAAAAATCAAAATGTTTACAGAAATACATTCATTTCTTCAATTAGCAAAATATATTGAGCACATATCATATGAGAGTCACTATATCAGTATTTGCAGTAATAGTAACAATGTTATAAAATAATAATAAATAGGATAATAATAATAATAATATTAAAGATAATGATGAAAAATTAATCTGTGACTTGATCTTGCCAGTTGCTTCATATAGGTAATTTCATTTATTTTTCATTATAATACTGTAAAACTTTTTTTTTTTTTGGAGCCCACTCTGTTATCCAGGCTGGAGTATAGTGGCATGCTTACAGCTACCGCAGCCTTGACCTACTGGGCTCAGGCAATCCTTCAGCCTCAGCCTTCCAAGTAGCTGGAACCACAGGCATTCGTCACCATGTCTGGCTAGTTTTTTGATTTATCATAGCGACAAGGTCTCACCAAGTTGCCCGGGCCTGTCTCGAACCCCTGGACTCAGACAATCGTCTCACCTCAGCCTCCCAAAGTGCTTAGATTACAAACTTGAGCCACTGTGCCCAGCCAGAACATTTTAAAACAATCTCCATTTTAGGACTGGGAAAATAAACTGTTAAAGTTAAATGCCCAGATTTTTGACCACTCTTATGTTATGTACAGTGCATGTAACAGTAAAAAAATTGGGCATTGGGTTTGTCACATAAAATATGTAAAACAAGCCGGGCTCGGTGGCTCAGCCTGTAATCCCGCGCCTTGGGAGGCTGAGGTGAGCGGATTGCCTGAGCCCGCGGGTTCGAGACCCGCCTGGGCAGGCGAAACCTCATCTCTACAATAAATCAAAAAAAAAAAATCAGCCAGGCGTGGTAGCGCACGCCTGTAGTTCCAGCTCCTTGGAAGGCTGAGGCGGAAGGATCGCCAGAGCCCAGCAGGTCGAGGCTGCGGTGGTCGGAAGCGGCCACTGCACTCCAGTCTGGGCGACGGAGTGAGACGCCAACTCAAAAAAAAGAAAAAAAAAAAAAATGTAAAACATTTTATCAGGCACAAAAACAGGGAAAAATATAAAATACAATGTTTGAAGTCATACAAGTTTAGTTTTAACCCCAGTTCTAATTTTTAGTAGCTGTGAGAGATAAGACTAGTTCTGCAAAATAAAATGTGCCACATAAAGGCGTTTCCCAAATTAAATGATTAGCATTTTCTAAAAAAGAAAATATTAGTATATTGGACTTTATTAAATTTAAAACTTCTAATTTAAACACATTCTGCTGTTTTAAGACACTGTTAAGGGCAAAAAGAAGCAACAGAGTGGGAAAATTATTTGCAAAACATATTTGATTTTAAAACATACTTGCATTAATGATATAAAAGTACTTTTAATACTCGACATAGAAAAAAGCCTCATTAAAATGAGCAAAAGATATGATAGGTCAAGAGATGATATAAAGATAGCAAATAACCACATGAAAAATGTTCAACATCATTTATCATTAGGGGATTAAAGCAACAATGATATATCATTACATACTTATTACAATGACTAAAATCTATAAAATTGATAATGTCAAATTCTGATGAAGATACAGAGAAAGAGGGACTCTCATTTACTGCTTTTTGGAGTGCAAGATGTTAACAACCATTTTGGAAGAAAGTTTGACAGCTTCTTAAAAAGTTAAGTAGGTCTCACCATATATTTCAGCAATAGCTTTCCTCAGTATTCACCAAATTGAGTTGAAAACTATGTCCACAAAAAAAAAAACTGAACACAAATGTTTATAGCAGCCTTTTTAGTAGTCACCAACAACCAGAAACAACCAAGATATCCTTTCATATGCAAATGAATAATCAACAAGTGATACATCCATATGAAGAATATTATTTAGAGATAAAAGCCTTGAAAAGGCATGGAAAAATTTTCATTGCATATTGATAAGTAACAAAAGCCAGTCTGAAAAGCTACATACTGTTTGATTCCAATTTTATGGTATTTTTGGAAAAAATAAAACTATATAGTAAAAAGACCAGTAGTGGCCAGAGGTTCACAAGAAAGAAAGATGGATAAGAGTGAAGCACAAGTGATCTATATAATCATGAAGCTGCTTTTTATGAAAATGAAATGGTAGATGCATGACATTCTGTATTTGTCAAATTTACAAAACATTACAGACTGAACATTAATATATACAATTTTTTAAAAATCACTTAGGAAATTGAATTCCAGAAGAGTATGCAGATTCTATCAAGAGAATGTAATTGTATTACAAATGTTTAAAACAACCTCACTGAAGAGGATGGAAGAAAGGGTGCTAGCTGAAGTTATTTTGTAAATAACTGCATATAAGCACGTTATTCTAGTTGATAAATTTGTTTCCTACTGCAGTACAATTTTCATACTGCTGCACAAGCATACTGCAATGGAACAATTAAATAAATAGATGGCATGTGGTGGGAGCCAGGTTTCTTATCGTTGGAATGGGAATTAACAGACAAGTAAAGAGGCTAGAATAAACTGTGGTAATGGGTTAGATTTGGAGACATCAGTAAAAAGTCATATTTAACTTGATATAGATACAAATGGTTACCCATTGAAATATTTCTGGATATTTCATATACATGGGTTAGTATATACCACATAGTTCTTTGCTTTATCAGCTGAGCAAACAGAAAAACAACTTTCTACTAGTAACTATCACACATATTTTCTGATCTAAATTTTTAATACCATTGTACATTAAAACAAACCAGAGTTCCTGGAAAAAATGGTTGAATGCATATTTCCTGGTACAGGGAATATACAAGATGAGCTTTGTAGTGCCAGAAATTTAGTTCTCAATACACACACGTGCTTGCACGCGCGCGCGCGCGCGCGCACACACACACACACACACACACACACACTCACACATTGTGGGAGTATGTCAAAGGGGCACAGGAGCTCCCAATGGCCAAACATGGAGGGAACAACCAGAGGGGGCTGGAAATACATAAACAAAATTGTATTCGATTATAACCCAAAGTGTAAAATAAATATCTTGAGTCCATGCTGATATAAATAAATGATTGAATAAATTAATAAATATGAAAGAAGAGACCAATCTTCTATGCAGAAGAATTTCAAATAAATCATGTAGATATTTTACTGCATGAGGGAAAGGCATAATTTCTCACTCCTTAAGTGTAGACTGCACTTAGTGACTACCTTCCAAAGAGTACAGTATGGAAAGGGCAGGGTTCAGTGGAAAGAATAAAACATTGGCCAAAGAATCAAGCTCAACATCAACATCACAAATCATATTGCTAGGATGTACCCTTGATACAATTTGATGAAAATGGCATGTCACCTCCATGGTATTTCTTCTAAAAACCCATAGCTCCAGTCAAATTATTATAACAACAAATTCTAAGACAGAGACATCCTACAATACCTGAATAGCACTCTTCAAAACTGTCAAGGTCATCAAATACAAGAAAAGTCAGAAAAATGCCACACTGAAGGAGACATGGTTACTCAGTGTAATATAATATCTTGGATGAGATTAGAAAAGAGAAAAAGAAAAATCAAGTAAAGTTGAGGCCTTAATTAAAATAATAATATATCAATTTAGGTTCATTAAGTATAACAAATGTTTTATATGAAGTGAAATGCTAACAATAGGGAAAAGTGTACGGGTGGTATGGGGACTAGGTACGATCTGCTAATTTTTCTGTAAATCTAAATTCATTATAAAGTCTGTCTATATAGAATGTAGAAAACAAACAAATGATTAAGAATATGCGGTTCACCTGGTACAATTTGACACATAACAGGTCCTGAGAAATTTGATTCCTAGTGGTTTCAATATCAGACAAAAACAACAGACTATCCTAAAATGAGAATGAATGTAGATTCCAAGACTAACAAATTGCTACTAACTCTAATTCAGGTATCATTATCTTACCTGCAAATTGCATTATTTATGGAGTAGAGAGTTGTATTATGTTTGATTAGCTGCTTAGTAAATATTAATGCAATTTTATACAAGCTGTTATTAAATCAATCTCTAAGAAATGTTTTATGTTGTTGTTGAGTAGCTCACCCTTTGAATTATATTCAAAGAAATCTTTCCTTGCAAAAATAATTTCAGATATTATCTGTAGGGATCTAATGTCCTAAAATGACCTGAACAATCACCTAGGGATGATGTCATCTTTACATGATGGGTAGAAAAATATCTGTGTGTGGGAGAAGTAGTCTGAAGCATAAACTATGTTTCAAACAGAATCAAAATAGAAACAATTAGAGTGCTTACTTTTAGCTGTTAAAGAAGTGTAAAATTATTTTTCCATATGAAGAAACCTAGATATGCCAGTCGTAAATGATTTATTTTTAACTGCAAACCTGACACAAAAAGGCCACTTGATTAAAATCTTAACAATTTTCTCTTCCTTAGAGAAAACATTGAGTAGAATCACATGAAAAGTTTGGATCATATCATTCTGCTCATCAAGATTTTAGTCTCAATTATTTATTTATAGTCTCTTCAATGGGATTGCTTTGTAATACCTGGTATCTATGAATATTAGTGGAAGATTTAAACTTTTCTTTATTATTCAAGAAGTTCCAGAATATCACTTATTGTAAAAACAAATGTATTTCATTATTGATATATTATAATTAATTTGTACAAGTAGAGAAGTTAAATTATGAGCAAGTTCCATAGGAGATATATGACTGGATATGCCAGGGGACCAGAAAGAAAGAATAAAATTTTAAAATACTCCTCTATTGAAACCTAATTATCTTTTAAAATTATTGGAGAATCTGAAAAATGTTTAATGCAGCAATTCTTGGAAAATGCATCAGCTTACCGAAAAATATAAAATAAAGTTAAATTAATGCTCATCCTCTATTTTAAATAATTAATATGAATTGACTCTTCAACTTAGAAACATACTTACTAATATGTGACTAAGCAGGCATTTTTTCACAAAATTAACAGAGAGGTTGTATCTGATGAACTTTAAATATCTTTTCAATTGGAATTCACTGGGGTCTCTAGCCACTTTACAGGATAAATAACAAGAACCAAGTCTGGAATATTATCCTAAGATGATATATTTCTTTAATGGTCACTATGAAACAGTACCATTCACCTCCTAGTCTTAAATGTTGGCTGTTTTTGAGTTTGTCTGCTTCACTGGGCACAAATGGGAAGAGCAGAGAGATTCACCAAGACTTCTATTCTTCAGACATTAAAAAGATGTGCTTTGTTTTTTCTCCAGTTAAACTAAGAATATTTTTTTTTCTTTTCTAGTCTCCCCCCCCACCTTTTTTTTTTTTCATTTTTAGTACACTCAAGATAAACCATTTGGTCTCAAAAAAAAAAATCCTGAAATTCATTAAGCCACAGTGTTTCTTTACTAACTTCTAGTCATTAATATACATATATAGATATAAATATGTAAAAATAAATATATGTCTGTGAGAGAGAGACAGAGACAGGCAAATGGAAAAAGACAAATACTGAGGGGGAGAGACAGAAGAAGAGAGAAGAAAAGAGAGCTGACTTTTCCTGTACTGTGGTCTTGATTTGCCTTGTATATTTGTGAATGGATTTCTATTGCCTATTGGCAACTGAAGTTTGGATAGCACCGTGCAATCTGCCATCACAGTCACACTAAAAACATCTAATTAATTATTTATTGATCACATTGCTTATCTAGGACCATGCTGCTTGTTATATATGATACATAAGACATTATCCCCACAACAAGGAGACAATGATCATATTGAGGACATAAAGCTTACTAGCAGATACTATACCAAATTACAGTACATTATCGAATATTGAGAGCTAAATTAACCTCCTTCTATTCTCTTTTACCCACCGGTTTCTCCTTCTATTGTCTCTCTGGGATGGCATGTATCTTCTTATTCTTCCCTCCCAAATTCTCTTTTCCTTCAGTGTAATTAAGTTCCATCAGTTCTTTCATACAAAGGACATTGTGCTGAGAGGTATAAATTCTGCTATGCAGTTTATAGCATATATACACATGAACAAATATGCATACCCCACATTTTCTAAATATAGTAAATAAGTGTGTGTGTCTCTCTCAGATTTAGGTACAGTGAAAAAAAATGCTTTCCTCTAAGTCTGTTCCAACTGTCTCATGGCATTGTGGCTCTCAGAGGGCCACAGGCCACATGTTTGCTTTAAATTAATCTTTGAGACTAAGAGACACTGATGAGTTAAGGGTGGCTAATAAGTTAATTCCACCTGGAAGCCAGGAGCGAGCAGCTGTATCTGAACAACATAAACTGAGTAGGAAAGATGAACACTCGAACAAAATTAAGAGCTGTTACCGGGGGTATTGAAAACAAATGTTGAGTAGTTTAAAAAAAAATACCTTCACATGATTTATTAGTCTGCATAAGATTACTTTTTCATAACTCATTTTTCACTATGCTTTCTATCCAACATCTTCTAGATTTGTCAGCTCTCTAGGCTCTCACCCAGTGAAGGACTTTTGAACATTCTTTTTCATCTACTTGAAATGATCTTTCCACCCCAACTTTCTGATTCTCTACCCTCTATTCTCCACTTTTATCTTCACTAACTTCTCATTCTTTTGGTGTCAGATGAAAATATAGCTTGTCAGAATCTGTTTCATTCTTTTAATCTATTGAAATCCTGATTGCTCCTATATTTTAGTCTTCACAGCACCAATACTTTCCTACAATGTGGTGACCACTATATTAATATAATTTATGGCTACTAGTGAGGTAATTTTTAATGGCTGTTGCTCTCATTATAATGTCATAAACTTCACAAAGGCAAGAATTCTTTCTGTATTGTTTACTGTCTTATCTTGACCTTGAAGAAGAACGTCTGCTACATAGAAAGTGTGTGTGTTACATATTGTTGAAAGCATGCATAAATGAATGAATGGGTAATAATGCTTATGCTAATGAGAAAGTTACCATATGTTTTTTGTAAACCACATAAAAATCCTTCATAAATGTAAAACTTTGTTATTATCTTTATGAATATCATTAGCTGGGTAACTCAAGGCAAATCAACAAATATTCATTACAGTTATAAAACTAAATAACAATATTGTTATTATGACTTTTAAAACATATGTATGTTTCTCTAGAAAAAAATATAATTTTGAAAACTTTAAACGTAGGGTTTTTTGTTGTTATTTCTACATGCTGTTTTATTTAAATAGTCAAGGTAAAAGTAGGTTGGGTAAGAATTCTAGGAAAGAGTAGAGTAATATAGATGCAGAATAGAAGAAACAGTCTTTAAATTAAGGTAGCATGTTGTCAGTGATAAAGGACGCATAAATATGCCAGCCCCTTAACAAGTAACCTTAAACCAATCTACAACCAATATGTCACTCTACCTGGTATTTGCTCTCTAGATTTCTACTTTCTTTTTCATCAATTTTTTTTTCTCATTCTTTAATTTTTGAATATCATTTCATATTCATGACCCAACTATCTCCACTAGGAAACCCAGTGAAGATTATTAATTCATCCTTCTGTGTTATCCCAAGGCTCTTTACCTGAATCCTGTCCTCTTGTTCTGATGCCCAATCTCATTCTCTCGTCCATTGAAATCCTTGTACAATCTTAAATTGGTGGCAGTTGTATAATCATTATATTATAGATGTGCTGAACACTACAGTTTGTATTATAGTAAAAGCATTTATACATTTATGCCTTCATCTTGAGATATTACTACATATATTAGTTTGTATTTTTTATGCAAATTATTTATGGCATTTATTTTATTGTTTTAACCGTAGTATATATTTTAAAATTATATATTGGATATATATTGGTGTAAAAATTGGCATTTTTGCAGTTCTGTTTCAATGCATCATGGTTTTTGTGACACCAAAATAAGCATTAGAGTATGAAAGATACAGTAATGAGACTCAGGAGAGCTGGATTCTCAGGAGCTCCTCCTACCAGCTGCAGGGCCAAGGAGGAGCCATTTAAATATCTCGCATCTCTACTTCTTTTCATTTCACATAAATCAAGGATTTAGGCTAAATGCTCACGAAAGTCTTCCTGCTCCAATGTTCAATGATCCCACGTGTGCTGTTCCTTCAGTAGGGAGGCTTCTCTACAAGACAGAATATTTCCAGACTAAATTGATTTGACATTTGGGTATTGTTATTTCTGCCTTGGCATAGAAGACTATTTTCTTTCTCTATAGAAATGTGGTTAATTGGACCCTGCTTTCTGAAACTGTGGTATAAGTAGAGCTAATAGCACATGAGATCATTTAGGCAGATAAAGTTTTAAAATTCTAATTTAATGTATTTTTTCCTAGAGTAAAATTTATGTATATACACATGCACACATATATGAAAAAATATCATCTCAAATTTCTTATCTTGTATATATTGACATTTAGATTGAGGCCAAATTTATTTAAATTTTTAAAGTAAGTAAATTCAAATAAAATTATTGAGAAATACAGTTTATTTATTTAACCCAAATGACACCTATGACAAAAATTATGAAGAGTATGCATGAAAACCCTGAAGACTTGGAAACACAGGATATGTCAATCCTAATAGGTAAACAGGATCCTGACCTGTTGGCTTTTTGCAGCTTGATACTTCTCCTAACATTCCTCTAATGCTGTTTCCCAAAATTTCAGAGACTATATTTACTCTTTTGTGTAGTCTAATCTTTCACTGAGACACTGACGTTTGTTGATGATGTTTGTTTTGACTATTTGTATCTTTGATTTTACCATTATTAAAATTCTTGCTAGCTTCTAACATACATAGGCTCTTCAACATTAATGGGTTTTCTACTCTACTGAATTTTATTGTGACTTTGCCCTATCTCTAAAAATTGATCTGACAGCATAGGCAACACCACCACACAGGAACTGACAGTCAGTGACAGTAACTGGGAGGAAGAGGGGGCAATGGAATGTAGCATTAAATAGAAACCTTTTTCAGAAATGCATCTGTGAGGCTACAAAAGGCTTATTGTTTTAGGAAACATGGCTTCATTAATAGACAGGGAGTTTAAAGCTGAATTCAGTCATATTTTGAAAAATTCAAGTTCTCTTCATTAAATTATTTGTATCCAAGTTATAAGGAATTTTTTAAAGGGCCATTTCACTGCAACTTTGTAAATGGGATAACTGGAATTCATTATCTTCTCAGCCTATTCCCAGACTAACTTTAATCAAAGGGAGTTTTATACTGAAGACATACAATTTCTATTTAATTAGATGGGCTAGGGCATATAGATGAGCTAATATTTCTAGAGGCATCTCTACGGCTTTTTATAAGGGCCATTGTGTTTTACAGTGTCACAGAAAAAAAAAAAAAGGAAGTTAAATCATGATTTTTACTAGGACTGTAGGAAAAAAAAAAAAAGCAATTGCCTTGCATTGTAAACAGGGTTATTCAAACTCCTTCTGCCTTAAGCAAAATGCATAAGAGCAGCTTTTAATCAGGTTATTACATAAAGGTTCAATATTTTCTGTTTTTAGAAGACAGCAATCTAATGCATTGGACAGGCAAATTTAAGTATAATATTCAGATACCTCAAGGAGTATTATGAGGCAAAAGAACAAACCTGATTTCTGGTGATTGAGGACAGTTAAGTCATGTAGTCTGGGCTTCTAAGTTTTTATATATGAGTGTTAACCTATTTACTGTTCTCTGTTTAAGGTAAACTCAGTAGTGAAAGATACAAATGATACTATATCAATATTGAATGGGGTTAGATCAGTGAAGCTCTGGGATTTCACTCTGTCTTTATAGTATTCCTGAAACATCTTCCTGGAGTTTCTTAAAGGGTCATACAGTTACGGTAACATGAGATGCTCACAAGCAGTAACATACATTAGTGTCATTAGTGTTCTATGTGGATGATATTTATTCTGTAGCCCATCTTGATATTTTAATCTAGCTATTATGCAGATCAAAAATAATTTTAAACTTCTTTCTGAAATTAAACGTTATAAGAATAAATCCAAAGTAATGCTTATGTATGAGAGGCCAATTGAAACTATGCTTTAAGGTTTTGTTTAAATTGATCCTAAAACATCTGATTGCTTCTTATTTATTTTTCTTTCTTTACATCTGACCCACAGGTACATTTTTTTTCTAATTTTGGGTAAAGCAAATGCAATATCTCTGATAGCTACAGTAGTCTTTGTGGTATTGTTATGTTCAACTTTGTTTTAACTTTGCTACAAATAAACCTTTTCTCTTTCAGCCTAATAGTGTATCGTTACTC